>JAXIVD010002423.1:50000-60212 GCA_036785275.1 Cancer borealis | reverse complement strand
GTGTCAAGTGGGTGTGAGGGTGAGGGAATGTGTGAGTGTTTGTTACTCCTCCTCCTCTTCCTCCTTTCCCTCTTCCTCCTTCTACTCTTCCTCACCTATTTCCTGAGCTTCTCCTTCTTTCTCTGTCAGTTCCTTTCTCCCTCCTGCTGTTTCTTGCATCAGCACTTTTACCATTTCTAGATACTCCTTCTATGACACCTTCTTTCTCGCTGTACATTTTTCTCCTCTTTCTCTTCCTCCTCCTCCTCCTTCTCCAGCTCCTCCTTCTCCTACTACATCAACTAAAATTCCACTCATGCAAAGCGAGAAACAAGTGCATGCCTTTCCTCCTTACCACCAGTGCACGAAACCTTTTATAAACACGCAAACCTTACAAGCGGCAAGTCGCAGGCTCGTCCATATCACCGAAAAAATTTCCCAAAACACACATCGTACACACACACACACGCACACACACACATGGGAGGGAGGGAGTGAGTCGCAACGAAGAATAAATAAGAAAAAAGGACAAAATGCACTGCGTCGAGTTTCAAATCTCCGTGGGCAGTAAAAGTAGCGTCAAATTGAAATAGAACGAGTAGGTTGAAGGCGAGTGAAACGAAACGCTGCGAGTCTGCATTCCCTCACGGCTGTTTAGGGGCGCGATAGAGGCAATCAAGATATCTTATGTAAACACGAGCCAGTGAGGTTGATAGAAGGAGACGATTGCCCCTTGATGTCCTGCGGCGATCCGGGATGAGTGAAGTGGTGTCAGGGAAGGTCAGGAAAGCCGAGACTCTACTGCAAGGTCAAGAGAGGTCAGACTTGAGATAAATGGCTGACTTAACGGACTGGTGGGAAGTAATATTATACCGCAGATTGCATTCTCTCTCTCTCTCTCTCTCTCTCTCTCTCTCTCTCTCTCTCTCTCTCTCTCTCTCTCTCTCTCTCTCTCTCTCTCTCTCTCTCTCTCTCTCTCTCTCTCTCTCTCCGTCGGACATTACAGGATTGAAGTCTTGTTGTTGTTGTTGTTTTTAGTTATCAAATTAAGGTATAATCTCACTATTACTGCCTTCATTAATTAAATATTTTCCTTCTATCATCCGTTCTTGTCTTCCCCTTCTTTCTTTCTTTCTTTCCATCCTTTTTTCCTACCTACCTTCCCTTTCTTCCTTGCTCTCATTTTTCTTTATTTCCTTCCTTCCTTCCTTCTTTCTATCTTTTCTTCATTTATTCTTACATACATTGACAACGACAGCAAAAAACACACCACTACCACCACCACCACCACCACCACCACCACCACCATCACCACCACCACCACCCACCTAACATCCCCACTTTAATCAACCATTCCACTTAACTCCTTCTCCTCATCATCTAGCGTCACCTAACACCTTCTCTCCCTTCCTCCTACAGCCCCTCCTTCGGACATGACCTTGACGTACTCCAAGCCGCGGGAGGAGAGCGTGGTGGTGTCCTGCAGGGCGGGAGGAGTCTTCCCGGCCCCAAACATCGCCATCTTCAGGAGTTCTACATCAGTCAGGTAAGAGAATGAACGGGGAGAAAGAAAGAGGTGAGAGGGAGAGAAGGAAAGAGTGTACGAAGGTGGGAATAGGCAAGAGGGAGACAGGAAGATATTATAGTTTGAGGCAGTGAGAAAGAGAGATGGAGGAAGGAAAGGAGGAAGGGAGAGAGGAAGCAGAAAGGCTGTAGGAGGAAGAGGAGAAGCGATAAAGGCCAGAAAGAAAACCTGTAATGGGGAAAAAAGGCAGAAACAAGGAACCTGAAGGAGCTGTGAGGGAGATTACGAGGAAAATGAGTTGAAAATACGAAGACATTTGAGAAGCAGAAATATGAGAGGATAAGAACCAACGATAAACAGGAACACAACGCAGGTGAAAGGACGAAAAAAAAAAGAGTAAAACAGCAAGACAAACATAAACTGAAAACGACGTACAAAGAGTAACATGATATTTTGATAAGTAAAGAAAGAGGAAGAGGAAGAGGAGGAAGGAAGGAAGGAAAGGAGAAAAATAAGACACTAACTAATCTAATGAAAGATATTGAATTAAGAAGCAGGAAGAGGCAAGAATGACCACGAATAAAGGAGGAGGAAGAGAAAGAGGAAGAAGAGGAGTAGTATAAATAAGTCAATAACGTTTATTCAGTTAAAGTTAGTAGTGGATAGGGTGTTGAATATTAGGGTGAAGGGTGAGTGGCATGCTGGCTGATTCGTTTATGAGACAACAGGTGAAGGAGAATTTGTAGGGGAAGAGAGGAGACCAACAATGTGGTGAGGAAGAGAGAGAAATTCGTGTCTGAATTCGTAGATGTAGTAGTAACACCGTGTAATACTTGTACAGGTGTGTGTGTGTGTGTGTGTGTGTGTGTGTGTGTGTGTGTGTGTGTGTGTGTGCGTGTGCGTGTGAGAGTAGTGACTGAACTCTCTAGTGTTTCAGATGTGTATAAAAGAAAGTATTGCATTGTAGATTCATTTTTTCTTTCAATAATGTAATTTGGTTATTTTAGAAGTACTGTACGTGAGAGAGAGAAAGAGAGAGAGAAAAATCAATAATCAACATATATAACATTTGCATTCCAAATAGTTATAACCTACGCACCGTGACACAGTGTTATTGGTGGGTAATTAATCAGATTTCCACAAACTGATTAGGAAATGTATGGTCGTATTATGAATGATGGATTGAAAGGCCTGCCTGTCGCTGTCACTAAAATAATTATACTTGGATGACATAAATTATATAAAAAACATATTTAATATGAACACGAAGGATTTTTTGGATTTTAATCGAATTTTTAGCTTTTTTTCTAACGTCTATGAAAAAATTGAAGGTAAGAGGATTTTTGTTGTAAAGAAAAACCGAAGTTGAAGTTATAAAAAGTTTTAAATACCCTTATTGATTGTTTAGGTATATGTAGTTTATATCAAGACAGCAGTACAATATACATATCTGATAGTAGTAATTATGAGATTAATTTCTGATGCTGCAATAATAATAATAATAATAATGATAATAATAATAGTAATAATAATAATAAAAACAATAATCATAATGGAGAGGCTAATTAATCAAGCTGTAAAATGAGGACAGGAAAATGCTATCACGTAATTACCAACAAAATGGAATATATGAATAGAAGGGTCAGAGTTTGAAGTGTTAAACCTGATATTCCCGGAAGTAGCATTACATTCAGAATACAGGAAACTTTTATCATTAATTCGAGTGTAAAAAGCGTTGTATTTGTTGTTAGATTATGAAAGTGATAGACGAAGTGAGTGTTGACAGCTAGAACGTGGAGAAGGAATTGATAAGTTAATGAGGTTGTCTGTGTGTGTGTGTTTGAAGTGAATGGCATTTAGTGAAGATAGAGTTTGTAAGACACTGTATACGTTAGTTTGGCAAAGAAAATTAACTTAACGTGGCTTTGTAACTAATAGAAAATTAAGTAAAGTTTGTGGGTTTGTTATCTAATTACACACACACACACACACACACACACACACACACACACACACACACACACACACACACACACACACACACACACACACACACACACACACACCAAAATGAAGAAAACGTAGGTAGCACAAAACAGAACAACGTCAAACGAAATCAAGTCGGAGACAGTCACGCGAGGAATAATAAGAGTAACATTACACCCATTCCGTGACGCGTGACATGAAAGGTGTAAATTGTAACAGGAATAGAGAAAGAGCTACTCCCCCTCACCTTACCATTTTTTCTGACCTTTCTACCCTCCTGTATAGGTTAAAACGGTACTGTAGCTGTGGATTTATTGACTATGAGATCGGATCGTGAATTTCAGAGGTTTGAGTGTAGTGAATGGATAGACGTTGTGGTGTATTTTATTACGTGAAAGACGGAGCTCACTTAGTCTTGTATGTCTATCAGTTAGTTTTCTTTCTTATATGCATTATCTCTCTCTCTCTTTTTCTCTCTTTCTCTTTGTACCTCTCTCGCCCTCTCTCCCTACGCTGCTGCTGCCACTGAAAACAGAACAAAGGGATGGTTAGAATCGTTGCAAGTAGGCATGTTTCGTGTATATATGTATGAATTTGTTGATATCTACATCCTCCTCCTCCACGCAGCATAATACAGAACACACACACACACACACACACACACACACACACACACACACACACACACACACACACACACACACACACACACACACACACACACACACACACAGGAGTAACGTGGATGTCAGAGTAATCAAATGGAATGAACAGAACACGAGAGAGAGAGAGAGAGAGAGAGAGAGAGAGAGAGAGAGAGAGAGAGAGAGAGAGAGAGAGAGAGAGAGAGAGAGAGAGAGAGAGAGAGAGAGAGAGAGTGAGTGAGAGTCAGAGAGCTACATTGTCCATTGCACAAAGGGACATCGAACAACACATGGCTGTAATCTATAATCTATAACCTGACCACCAGAGAGACCCAATAATACACACACACACACACACACACACACACACACACACACACACACACACACACACACACACACACACACACACACACACACACACACACACTGACCCTCTCCAGCATCCCAGTAATCTCTTTGGTAAGCTCAATACACCGTTGTTCTGTGTTGCTTCTGCTTCATGTACTACCACGCACCACCACACAACACAAACACATTAAACGTAGCCTCTCCTTCCCTCCCTTGTAAGTTGTCAACACACACACACACACACACACACACACACACACACACACACACACACACACACACACACACACACACACACACTCAAACACACAAGCTCTGGGGAAAGTGAACAGCGATTCGCCACCTCTACATCGCCCACTGAGTTTACAAAGTCAGGAAGCTACTCAGGGAAATAATACTGAATGCAACTTGTAATTGTGGGAGGGAGTTTTTTACCGCCAGCAGCCCAGCCAGCTACTGAAATTCTGAGCTTGGCAAAAGTTTAATTGACTCCGCAACGGCAACATTAATCCCGCGCCGTCAGGAGGGTGGTGGTGGTGCTGGGTTACTGCTCTTAATAATGCGTGTTGTGCTCTTCTCTGTCTCTCTGTGTGTCTCTGTCTTTCTCTCTCTTTCTTTCTCTCTCTCGTGCTCTATTTTTTTTCTCACTCTCTCTCTCTCTCTCGTGCTCTTTCTCTCTCTCTCTCTCTCTCTCACTTTTAAGGCTCTGTAAGGATATATATGTATATTAGTTTTTATTTGCACTAACGGAGGCTAGCAAGGCTGAATATAAAGTGACTAGAGACACACTCTTACACTCTTACTCTCATGCTACGTACAAAAAGGAAAGAACGAGAGAAAAGCTAAAATAATAATATATTTTTAGTTGGAAAATAACTTATTGGGATGTAGTGTAAGTGTAATTGTCTGAGTATATATAGTTAAACAGTTCACTCGTTAGATTGGCTATTATGAGCGTGTTTCGAACTTGTGTCTGAGGTCTCGACTCAACCCCTGAATCAGCTCGAAGCACACACTCACTCACTACCTTCCCAGTCAGTTAGTTTGTTGCCCTTGACTCCGCTGGCAGCTTGTACTGTTTCCACCTCTTGACTACACTGCCTGCCACCTGTGTTCTGTCTCTCCTTCACCTCCTACACGTTCTCTCCTGACGAAGTAAGAGAAAGATTTTGATTTATCGTGTTTATTTTCTTTTTTGGGGTAATCCGTGTTTTTTTTATTTATTTATTTTTGTATGTGTCTTTTTGTGCGTAAATTCATGTTAGTTTTCCTTTTATGGTGTAATTTTGTGAGTCAATTCTATCTCTCGTCCCACTTCCTTCCCTTTCTCTACTTCCTCAGCCGCCCGCCTGCCTGCCTGCCTTCCGTCATCACTTTCTTTATTCCTCACACATCCGCCATTCCTCTCTTCCCCTTTATAAGCTAATACATCTTTCGACCTTTCTCCCAAGTTAGTTTAATTTCTTCCATTATTCAATTTCCTCCCCTCTGCTCCTAGATAGATTTCACTTTCTCTTACACTCACTGTATTTTTCGACACTGAAGATGAATTTGGATCCTTATTCTAACCTCAAAATTGTTTCTAACTTTTTCTTTTGATTAATTATGTATCACTTTATTCTATCTTTTCCCACACGATAATTTTATAATCTCTTTATTTTCCTTCTCGTCTTGGTATTTACGTTCTCTTTTTCTTCTTCCTCCTCCTTCTCCTCCTCTTTCTTCTCCTCCTCCTCCTCCTCCTTCTCCCCAACCCTCTTCCTCCCTCGCAGGATAAAATAGGAAAGGATTTAAGTGCATGGAAGTCTAACCTTTGAAATTGTAGTGAGGGTTTAATAACAGACATTCCTTGGCGGTGAGGTGGGGAGGAAGCATCCAACCAGCTACTGTTGATCGCTAGAATGGAAGAGTTTCCCTTCACCCACGCACGTCTTTCGTTTTCTTCGTTAATATATTTATTTCTAGTTTTTTATTCCTCTTAGGTTATATTTAAGTGAGTCTAGTTAGGTTTTTATTTGATTTATTTAGTTTAGTTATGTTTTGTAAAGTTATTATGTTTTTTACGTTATGTTTTTAGTGTTTTAATATTTGTCACGATATTCAAATTCCATTCAAATTACTTCTGCCTTTATGTTTCCCTTTAGCCTCCCTCCTTGTAACCATACGGCTTCCTAACCATCCTACCTTCACCCTCCCCTTCCTTACCCTCTTCCCCACATTCTTCCCGACCTCTGCCTCCTCTCCCATCTTTTTTTATCCTCTTCCTACCACTATTACGACCTCCTATTTCCTCACCAACTGCTCTATTTCTCCTCATCATCAGGACCCCTACTTCCTCCCCATGTCATTCTTCTCTCACTGTCTTTATCCCTCTTTTTTTTCCCTTTCCCCTCCCCCATTTTCTTCTACTTTTTTTTCTTTAAACATTTTCCTCTCCATTTTCCTATTTTTTTGTATATCTTCCTTCACCTTTTACCCTTTTTTCCCTTTTTTCTCCATCGTTCCTTCTAATGTTGCAAACCGTCTTGTTTTTTCATCCATTTCCTTTCCCTTCCTTTACACTTCCTCTTCTCCAATTTTACTCTTGCCTTCCCACCATTACCACCTCCCTGACTCCCTTTCCTCCTCCTTATCTTACCTCTTATGCATCTTTCTATCATATCCCTTCGTGTTCTCGCCCTTCCTCACCTACATCCTTGTCTCCTACAGGAAAGACGTGATTGAGGACGCTACGGTAGAAAGCCAGTTCTTCCCTGATCACGGTTACTACAACATCAGCATCGAATTGGAGGCCTTTGACTACGACTTGGACGCAGAGAACATGTATGAGTGTGTGCTTACCATTCCTAGCACAGACTTCGAAATGCACGAGGAGATACTCTATTACCCAGGTGCGTGACTCCCTCTTTCTCAGTTCCTACCTTCCTTCCTTCTCTCCTTGCCTTGCCTTCCCTTCTTGGCCTGCTTCCTTCCTCCTGCGGCCGATGAAGGGCTGGCTGGCTGGCTGCGGGCGTAATGGTTGTTGGGTCTTCGTTTTTTTTTTCTCTTGCTAGGATGGTTTTGGTGTATTTTTTTTTACTTCTTGGCTGTGGAAGAGCGTCTTGGTGTTGGGTCTTGTGGGTGCTTCTGCTTACGGAAAGGAAGAGATGGTGTAGTCGTAGTGGAAGTTGTGTTTTTTCTTGCAGTTATTTTTACCATATGTATTTTCCCTTTTTAATATTATCTACTGAAGAATTCCAGTGTTGGTGTATCTTATGTTTCAGAATATGTGGTTATAACTATGCATCTTTTTATGTTATGGAATCTTTAAAACAGTCGGTCTTAAAGCTGAATAAATATAGAGTTTGGCAACAGAAAAATGTCAGTCATTGGAAAACTTATGCAACTTTCACAAAACTGTAAAACTTGGTGAACAAATCTTTCCTGTTGCAAGACTACGGCTGTCGGAAGCGTCTTGGCTAGATATGTCGCGAGAGAGAGAGAGAGAGAGAGAGAGAGAGAGAGAGAGAGAGAGAGAGAGAGAGAGAGAGAGAGAGAGAGAGGGAGAGGGAGAGAACGCTTGCAAGATAACCGGCATAGCTAACGAAAAAAACTTCACATCTGCGTTCAAATTTGACACCCACTTGAAGGAAGAGGAACCAACTCTCCTCTCCTCTTGCCTAACCCTTACATCCATCTAAGTCTTTATGATGATAAATTAGACAGGGAACAAGCAGGATGGGTGATACGACTTTCTTCCCTTACATGTATCCCTCAAGTGGTAATTAATTTATAGCAAAAGAAAAGAGTATTATTGTTTGTAATTGATATGTTATTTATCTTTCCTCCTTGTGCTCGCTCTCCGGTCTATCTTCACCTTGTCACTCTGTATGATGGATTGATATTAACAAGCAGGTATATAGATATTTTTACTATTTCTTCTCCTGTATTCTTCTCTCTCACACTCGGAGTTCCTTCAATATATCCTTTCCTCATCCTCCTACTCCTTCTCTTCTTCCTCCTCCTCATGCTCCTCCTCCTCGTCCTTCTCTAACACTTTCTCTTAATTCCTCCTCGTCTCTGTGGGACAAATTTTCACTGGCAAAGACAATTCAAACATATCTTTACACTTTTACATCTTCCGAGTGTCTTCCTTTTCCTCCTTCTGGTTCTCTGCTTCAAATATTTCAACTGTAGTATCATTGTTATACCACAAGAGACATTATTTTACTCTCTATCTATCTATCTGTCTATATATCTATCCTGTTGACGGTATCCCTTCATACGAACAACTAAACCGTATAGTAAGATAGTGGTATTTTTTCTTACGTATCGAATCTTCATGCGTGTGAGAGCGTGTGTGTGTGTGTGAGGGCGTGTGTGTGTGGGCGTGTGTGTGAAGCTTTGAGAAGGATTGGTAGCGTCGGGGAAGCGCGAGAGGAGGCCGGAGGGTGACAGGAGATAATGGATTGACTGGACTTGTCTGAGGAGGGTATGAACGCCGTGAAATGGAGGTTTGTGGTTGAAGGAAGAGAGACAGGATGAGTGGCGGGTAGAGGAAGGCAGTCGAGGGTGTGGCGGGCGGAGGCTGGGAGGATAAAAAGGGCGGTGGAAGGTGTGTGTGTGTGTGTGTGTGTGTGTGTGTGTGTGTGTGTGTGTGTGTGTGTGTGTGTGTGTGTGTGTGTGTGTGTGTGTGTGTGTGGGTGTGTGGCAGACTGTGGTTGTGGTTGGCAGGTGTTTACCGGCTTATGGCAGGGAATGGACAAGGGCGTGGCATAGGAGTGACGTGCGGGCGTGTGGGTGGCAGGGCGTGGCAGGAAGGACCAGATGGCGTACATGCAGTGACAGGAAAATCATGACACAGGAAAACATGTGACGAGGCGGCGGGTCAGAGGTGAGAAGTGAGGGGAAGTGAGGGGAAGGGAAGGGAAGGGAAGGGACGGGAAGGGAAGGGCACAGCTTGGGGCTTCACAGGGATGGTTCTGCGCAAGGATCACGGTGGCAAATCGCTCGATATCGAAGACTGGATTTCCGGCGTGCATCTAAGGTTTCGTATCCTTGATTTCTGGCCGGAAGTTTCAAAGTTGTCATTGTTCATTTTTTTTGTTTATATAGAGACGTTGTAGTTATAGTATAGTGTTCTGCGGTTATGTTGATGTTCTAGAATGAACGTTAGATGTACTTTGTTCACTTAATTTCACGCATGTCTTGATTGGTCCTATTTCTCCTTCACACTCATGTACTAGTAACGGCATCTCCCTGAATTTATGACTCTTGTTGCAACGTGCAGTAAATTGTTGAATTAAGAGCCTCTCTCTCTCTCTCTCTCTCTCTCTCTCTCTCTCTCTCTCTCTCTCTCTCTCTCTCTCTCTCTCTCTCTCTCTCTCTCTCTCTCTCTCTCTCTCTCTCTCTCTCTCTCTTCTTTTTCTCTTTCTCTTTCTCTTTATCTTTCTTTCTCTTTCTCTCTGCCCATAACGTAGAGGTTCAAAGCAGAAATATTTTTAAAACCCGATTCGTGATTTGCAGATCCGCGTTTCGCCAAGTTGCAATTTGCGTTTTTAAGCCTTCTCGTCTGGGTCAACCCACGACCCTTTTGTTATGTTTTCAAAGCTTTTGTGTTGGCCTGCTCTTTGGAGTGCCCTGATAGCGAGGGAAATGTGCAGTAGAGCTTATTTCTCGTCGGGAATAGCACACACACACACAGGGCGAACTTGTTTCAACATAAGAACTACGTTGTGAGTTCTTGTG
>JAXIVD010002423.1:40000-45000 GCA_036785275.1 Cancer borealis | reverse complement strand
GAGGAGGAGGAGGAGTAGGAGGAGGAGGAGGAGGAGGAGGAGGAGGAGGAGGAGGAAGGTTTAAAGTGTAAGTAAACAAAAAATGGAAGAGGAGGAGCAGGCCTAGAAATGAGTCCGACAGATAAGTAACGTAAAGGACTTTGAAGGAACGAGAAAAGGATATTATGAGGAGGAAGAAAAAAAGGGAGGAATGTAAAAGGAGGGGCTTGGAAGGGTCCTTAAGGTCAGGGAGGGATGGAGGGAAGAAGGGAAGGAGGGAGAGAGGGAGGGAATCAGGAGGGTAAAGTGTTTTTGACAGTTCTGCCAGAGATTGGTTATTGTGTTGACCTGAACTGTCCCCTTCCCCCCTTCCTCCTCTCTCTCTCTCTCTTTCTCTCTCTCTCTCTCTCTCTCTCTCTCTCTCTCTTCTCTCTTCTCTCTCTCTCTCTCTCATCTCTCTCTCTCTCTCCTCTCTCTCTCTCTCTCTCTCCTCTCTCTCTCTCTCTCTCTCTCTCATTCATCTTGTTTTCGCTCTTTAATGATGTTCTGAATCATTTATCTCCGCGTTTCACTGCTCTTCCTTTCTCTATTCTCTCTCTACTCATCTCCGCTGTTCAATTCCTCTTGCTTCTGTTTTTTTTTCTATTTTTTTCTTTCTCTCCTTGTTCTTATCTTCATCTTCTCTCTCCCTTCGCCGTCTTGGATTTCCGTCCCTTTCTAAACTAGAGTGATTTTTTCGTTTTGTAGTTTTTTTGTGTATGAAAAATAGGTTTGTTATCAAAGAATCAGAAACGGAAAAGTTCACGTAGAGAAGTTTTTTATTTATTTTTTTTTTTCATTGTTAAAGGACGAAAGTTATATTGAGTTATCTTGGGATTCGTTTTTAAACTTTATGCGTGATATTTTATCCTTGTTGAAAAGCTGTGATACATAAAAAGAAAGTTTGAAGATTCTTGATAACATCTGCTCTTTGACGTCAGTGACACACACACACACACACACACACACACACACACACACACACACACACACACACACACACACACACACACACACACACACACACACACACACCTGTCACCCCCTCCCACACACACCTGCTTCCAAATCTTCTCTTCCCTCCTTGTCCCTCGATTCTTCCACACCATCATCTATCCTTCTCTCATTTCCCCCCTTCCTCCTGCCTCTTCCCTCTTCCCTCTTCCCCGCCCCTTCTTTCCTCACGCTACTGGAAAATTGTTCTTATTGGCAGACTCCCTCTCGCGCCTCAGGTCACAGGCGCGGGTACCAGGTCTTCCTTTACCGTCGAGAAATGTGTTGGTTCAGTACACATTCACTTCCTAACATTTCTGAAGATACACATGACTTGGTTTTGCGATTATTGTGATTTAGGTTATATATATATCTAGGTGTTAGGAATGTTCGCTCTCTTGCTTTCTTTTTTTCATCTCTTTCTTCTTCTCCTCTCTTTTCGTTTTTATTAGCTCGTTTTTATTTCATTTTTTCATGTCGTTGAAGTGAAATTGCTCCCGAAATCACACTTAACTTTTTCTGTTTCATATCCGTTTGTGTTTTTTCCTAATAGACGTGAAATTGTTCATTCGCTTCACTTACCTTTTTCCTTGCCACAGCTGTCTTACTATTTTTTTTTTCCTTTTCTTTTTTTTTTTACTTATCGTCCCCATAGCTAAAAGTTTTCAATATATTTTTCTACTGACAACTAAAGTGACGGTTTTTCTTCGGTTAACTTCTACGTAAACCGTTTAAAAACATCGAGTTATTATTAAACGGAAAGCATTTCGTTGACAGAGTCCAGACAGCCCTTGACAGCGACAGCTTGAGTTGGTGCGACGTTCATTAGTTTAACAGCAGGAGAGCGAACCGTTGGATCTTGTCTTGGTGATCTCATCCTTCTCTTCAGGACGCTGGTGAAGCTTACACTCACCGACAACTTCCCTGTAAATATGCGAGACACGTGCGCTATCGGTTATTGGTGTTTAATGCAAGAGGAAAGGGGAAGCATCAAGGCAGAAATGCATTGGATCCGTCAAGGAGCATAATTAAAACCCATCCTGGATATTAGCAGCCTCCCAAGAGCCTTGACGGAGCCTCATAATGTATCTAATAAATTTCTTGTTCTCGGTAGGATTTTCCCGGCGGGGCAGAAGCGGCGGGGTTTTAATATTAATAAGAGGGATCACCTGACGCCTCTGACGCCTTGGTGATTAAAGCCTCCTCAGGTAGCGCGGGTCAGGGAGGCGGAAAATGTAAACAGTGATGTGGTTGAAGGTGAGGGAAACCGCGAGGCAAAACCTGAACCGGATTAAGGTGTTTGCTTTCATTTTACGGCACCGATATTTCGCTTCCTTTGAAGAAATAACGCGCCTGCGCACCACCCAAGGATGTATTCATGATGGATTTTATTTTCCAGCAAATTCAGCATTCAAGAAAATAGGAAATGGATATGAAAATTTAATGTGTGTGAAAATAAAAGCGGAATTTAATGCTCTGCACTCTATTTTATCAATTTTTGGGGGGAAATTATCAGATTATATCAGCTACAAGTGTAATTTAATATATTGAAGGACAAGATAGACATCCAATATGCATATCCTCAAGCGTATTCCTGTCTTCCACGAATGATTAATAGTTGGTGCGTGTAAAACTGCAGGCCTCGATTTCACAGGCGAGGAATTAGTGAGAACCAAATACCCGATGGTCACTGAAGGGAGTAATAATTTAGACCAAATGATGACTTTTCCGGTAATGTTAATTTTTATAATGTTAAATTTCAATATTGTTAAATTACGGCAAAAGGTTTCAAGCTTCATAAACTTTAGTCCCGTTCATCTCACTACCTTGCCTCAAACTTTTTTTTTTCCTCCTCCTCCTCCTCCTCCTCCTCCTCCTCCTCCTCCTCCTCCTCCTCCTCCTCCTCGTCAATACTCTTCAAATTCCTTGCTACAGCCACAACTACTTCAAGAACGGCTGAGGTAGCGTGTCTACATCTCCTTACGAACTATGCAAATTCTACGCTTTCTGTGTGTATGTACGTGTGCGTGTGTGTGTGTGTGTGTGTGTGTGTGTGTGTGTGTGTGTGTGTGTGTGTGTGTGTGTGTGTGTGTACGTGCGTGCCTGTGTGTGTATGTGTGTGTGTGTGTGTATGTGTGTGCGTGTACGTGTGTGTGTGTGTGTGCAGCAAACTCCTCACGACCATCAGCAGTACCTCACAACAAACTCTCACATTCCAAAACTTTCCTTCTGTCTACAATTTTTCTTCCCACTCACATTCCTCCACTTACACTCCTCCTCCTCCTCCTCCTCCTCCTCCTCCTCCTCCTCCTCCTCCTCCTCCTCCTCCTCCTCCTCCTCCTCCTCCTCTTCTGTATTGGAGTAAACAAGATACTTTTTCTATACTTTCCTTCACGCCAAGCCGATGAGGAGGAGAGAAATTTGCATCTTGGGTAAACATAGAAGCGAGGAACTGAGGTGTGTCTCCAGGTCTTAGAGGAGATCAGAGTGGATGATCGCCAATACCTCTATGAATACTCACTCAAATTTTCTCTTCTATTTCCTTCCTGTACCCGCTAACCCCAGCCTGCGATCCTCCACTATCATCAGCATCAGCAAATTCATTCACATAAGCAAGTATAAATGAAAGAAAAACGGGAGGTAATAAATAAACGTTTGGTTATGGGGGAGGAAGTATTGATGTTTTTTTTCTAGCAGTGGAGGTGACAGAGGGGAGAGATGAGAGGAAAAGAGGAAAGGGGAAAGGCATTATGTGCGATCAAGTAGATTTCGTATTCCCAGTACTGAAGGGGAAGGACGAGAAGAGAAGAGTTCATAGCGTGTCTCGTTTTATTGTGATTTTCTTTTACATTATTATAGATAGGATGTGTTTGGTAGTATATAAAGGCATTGAACGGGCGTACTGTCGTTTATTTCATTCGTAAATGCGTGCACGAAAATGTGGGTTGCCTTTTTTTTTTTGCTTCGTAATGGAGTATTGGAGTTTTAAGCGCGTGAGGTGGTTTCACGATGGCTAGTTTTGCAATATTTCTTTCCTCTCCCCTCCGTTCCTTCCCTTTCCTTCCGTTCCCATCCTTTCCCTTCTATTTTCTTCCCTTCCTTGCCCTTCTCTCGTTTAATTGGAATCTCTCTCTCTCTCTCTCTCTCTCTCTCTCTCTCTCTCTCTCTCTCTCTCTCTCTCTCTCTCTCTCTCTCTCTCTCTCTCTCTCTCTCTCTCTCTCTCTCTCTCTCTCTCTCTCTCTCTCTCTCTCTCAACTGACCCTTGTAGCACTCTGGTAGGTCTTTGGCAAACACACACACACACACACACACACACACACACACACACACACACACACACACACATACACACACACACACACACCTCATTCTTTGGTGGTCCCGAGAATTCTCAGTGTAAATATGATGGATTTTACGGTTGAGCAATGCCTCCTCTGTCTCTTTTCTCCCCCACTTCTCTAATACCCTCCCTTCTCTCTCTCTCTCTCTCTCTCTCTCTCTCTCTCTCTCTCTCTCTCTCTCTCTCTCTCTCTCTCTCTCTCTCTCTCTCTCTCTCTCTCTCTCTCTCTCTCTCTCAAATTCAATTATCACTCCATTTCTTCATCCCTTGTACTCCCCATCCTACCTACCATTCCTATTTGCTCTATCCTTTTTCTCTCCAACATTTCGCTCCCTTCCTCCCCTTTCCCTGCACTCCTTCCTTCCCTCACACCCCGTCCCTCCACCTCCACCAACAGACGTGGTCTACTGTTGGGACAATATCCTATAATCCCCTTTGATCATTCACGATTGGATTTCTTTCGCTTATAATACGGATTAGTGTCCCTTCCCTCCCTCCCTCTCCCCATGTCCTTTGGTTAGTACTCCCTCCCTTTCATCCCCAAAAAGCTTAGCCTGGATAGTTCTACCTTTTCCTCCCTCCTCTCGTCGCTGTCACTTTTCTTTGAGGTTCCCCCGGGCGTGATACAAATGTTTGCTTTGAGTGACTA
>JAXIVD010002423.1:5000-35000 GCA_036785275.1 Cancer borealis | reverse complement strand
TGTTCTTTGGTAGGAAATCAAGGCTGAGAAACAAGTA
The DNA here is from genome assembly GCA_036785275.1 of Cancer borealis. Lineage (NCBI taxonomy): Eukaryota > Metazoa > Arthropoda > Malacostraca > Decapoda > Cancridae > Cancer > Cancer borealis. The sequence goes on along the minus strand of JAXIVD010002423.1, from coordinate 34,963 downwards.
AGTAATAAGTTCTTCACTGCCATGATCAGTAAAGGTAACCATAACTAATGCCTTATTTGTGTACTTGCAGATGACGTAAGAGTTGTGCGTAGACGAGCCTCCACGCCTCCCCTCCTACCCCGCTAGATTCCTGTGGTGGAGAGAACGCCGCTCTTCCCTCCCTCCCTCCCTCCCTCCAGACGGGTTAGGGTGGCCTCCAGTGTCCATCGTCCCTCTCATCCCTCCCTCCGTGTGCAGCCTCCGGGGTCGGGAGGAGGCGGACGCCAGGTGGGGGCGGGCAAGGCGTCCTCCTTCAGCATCTGCGGGAAGAAAACAAGACTCCTCTTTTTCACCAAAGAAGAAAGCCTCCCAAAGGTTTTTCATGGACAAGTTATTATATCTGCTTCCCATCCAAATAACTGTAAACAAAGTAAACATACACAAAGTTAACCTTGGTGCCGTCGGTGATAAAATGACAGAATTCCAACTCGATCACCTCACATCGGGCCGCAGACTGCCACCCACTAAAGGAACCTGCGTCAGTGTGTCACCTGGACGCGTCCTTGGTGTTTGTGTTGCAGTGATGCGGCCGCCCCGCCACTCCACCGCGGGACGGTCGGCTCATCAATGGTAGGTCGGTTCAGGTTGCCTGTGGAATGTAAATGCACTTTATTTATTTCAACTTGTATCACTACTTCGTTTTCCTCGTAAAAATGTAATTTAGTCATGTCTGCACTCTAAGTGGCCAGAGTTATGTAATTATTTCAGGATTGTTAAGCAGGATGACTGAGGTTTTGTGGAGCGTTGGTTGGCTCAACTCCCTCAGCATTGGAATAGAATGTTCACCTTGTCCACGGTTGGTTTACATGGTATATTTCATTCCTTGACTACCTATGTCTCTTTATCAAGTCAAATTTTTTCTTGGGTACCGAAAAAATAATTGCCCCACTTTGTGAAGTGGGTGTGATTAGTTCTCCTTCCCTTCCCATGCAAGAAACTATCACTCTTCAACATAAAAAAGCGTTTCTATGGATGTATTCTAGATCGCATTCGACATTAAATTGGCTTCACCATTCGGGCGTTGCCCACCGCCCACCACACAGGAATAAGTCCCACGTAGCAACGTGACAAATGCCGACTCTCGCCCACAACTGCCGCGGCGACAAGCGATAAAAATTTGAATCTGCCCTCAATCGGATCCCATTTTCTGTGCCATCAATCACGAGGCGCAATCACCGGAAACAAAGAAGATGGGACGCCTGCCCACCACCCCTCGAGGAGGCTCAAAAAAGGAGTGTTCGGTTCTGTTGCCCGCGGCTTCCATTCTTCTTGCTATCGGCTTCCTTCCTAAAGAGTGAGAAAAATAACATTCACTTTGTAACTGACATCCATGCAGAGGAAAAGTGTTCCTACACCTCGGAATTGGTTTTTTGTCCTGTGAGGGTTTTCAAGTGGTAGTGTTCCTCTTCGTAAAACAGATACGAACGTCAATTCTTCTCTTGGGTCATGTCAAGCGAGGTCATTTAGAAGACGGATCAGATGGTCCTTTTTCAGAGACCAATCACACTTAAGCCAATAGCGAGCCGAGGATTGCCCTCTGATCACGGCCATTGGTTGAGAGGAATATATGACGTCATAAAGGATTCACCTGGTCAAGGCTCGGCTCACCTGCCCTAATCACCTCTAAATAAACGAGGTTCAGAGTCTACTGATCCTAAGAGAAAAAGAAAGTGAAGAGAAAAAGGTCAGAGTATCATTAACGTAGTAATTCCAACTCGTTCTTTACCTTTGTACGCCCCAGATGTTTTACAATTAATCTACCTACCACTACTTCCTTCTCAAGCTCCTCTCGTTCTGGTAGGCTTATTTTCTTTATTTATTTTAAGTTTGAGAAATTTTCTGTTTTCCTTCACTTTTTTTTTTTACCCTACCTTTATCCCTTTCTTCTCTATTTTTTGTACTTCCTTTCCCATCCATACGGTCCTCAATCAACAGTCTAATTTTGGTATATAGGGAACAAAGACAATCACAGCATTTCCTTCACCACACTTGAGGCACCAAGCAAGATATTAAGACATTATTATACCCATTACTTTACTGTGTGGTCACTCGTTGGTTCCATAAACCTTCATTTCAAGATACAAGCTGTTTATCATACGAGTATATTTCCTTATTATATCCTTTATAGTAAAGTTATTCAATTTAAGTTTAGGAAGAAAAAAATCCCACTGATGGTGCTATTAATTTTAGGTCGCGTTACTTAGTTGTTTTTTTTCCGGCGCGTTGCGAAGCGGCGCGGCGACACGGCTCGCGTAGTGTCACCGACAGACATCAGGATCCCGACACCACGATACAGTCGGGAGCAATCGTAATTAGTCGTTTAACGAGGCAGATCTACGATACGTTTTAGCAGCGTGGCTCATCATCATCCCGCCCCCCCTTCTCCCCCCACTTATGCCTAAATATAGCTGGGTCGAGGGTAAAACTTGTTTCACTGGTTGCCCGCCGCTCACTGCCTCCTAATTTTGGCTCCGGAAAAGGGTAGCGAGTATTGCCTGAGTACAAGTACAAGAAGTCGCTGTGTTGTCTGACACTCAAGATGATATTTAAGCGTGCGGTTGACAACTTTCTCCGACACTTTCCAGGATAAATACTAAATTTGTTTACATCTGATCTTTTCTGATGCTGGGAAAGTGCATCTCCAATTCGCTTAAAGTATCGTATTGAGTGATGACAAGGTGAGCGACTCTGTACTGTGGTGTGGCTGTCGTGATGACGGCTCTGGCCAACGCGAGTCTACCCTCCCACGCCACGCCTGCCCCGGGGGTGGGAGGGTGAAGATGATACTCCTACGTGTATGTGTATTCTTAAGGTATGAGGCTGACGATGAAGTCAGCATCCAAGTGCTTTGGACATTACTATTTTCTTTACGGGAAATCTCAGAACGTTTATTAGCCTTTGTCGGTGTGAAGGCGAATAATGTAACCAATAAGGAAAGTAATTTTTCTAAATAAATGATTTTAATAATTAAATTTTATGATGCAAAAGTCGAGTAAAAATACCGGCTTGTCCAAAAACTGCGATGGCCTTACACGTTTCCTTTGGTCAAGTGAGGAGGGTTGCCGCGGGGACACAGGCCGCCCGGCGCCCATCTTACTACTACTAGTTCACCTATTCCTCTTTCCCTTTTACGTCAAGAAATTTTGTATATAAAAACCTAAATGAGTGTAAAGTTTTGTATGTAAAATTGTAAATATGCTGATTAAAAATATATAATGAATGTTAAAAAAAAAAAAAGATGTTTCTAGTTTCCGCATCTGTGGCACATTAGAAGTGATAGGCGTCATTTGTTGGGTTCGTTTTTCCTCCCTCGATTACTTTACCTTGTTCACCTTCATTTTGCCAGTAATATTTTAGTTTTAAGGTATAATAGTGATGGTTCCAACGAAATTAGCGCGACTGTACAGCTCATAACAAAGAAACGACCTTCCTGAATCATCTAATAATATGAAACTGGACGAAAACTAAGTATACACGTTCATTCCTTGCCGTGTATCGATATTTTTCACTGGTTTTCTATTCTAAGGATCTAGGGAGCGTCACACTTTGTTATGCTCGGCTGTCCACCTGGTTAGGAGCAGCAGGTGTCCGCGGCTGCCGGCACCATGCTTGTACGACAGAGGAACCGCGCAGAGTCCAATCACAGCCGAGTTTGCGGCGCCATTTTGCATTTCTTTTCGAGTCCACCGTAGCCAGACATGTTTCCGTGTACTAGTCACCGTGTCAGTACTTTATGCGTGGTACGGCAGGCAGCTCTGGCCTCTCGGGAAACTCGCGGCGACCCAAAGTAGCCAAATACTATATAGTAGACACTTGACGCCGCCAGCCTCCCCGGTGGCCAGCATACCACTGCCTCGCCCCATCGGTTGCCTATAATTCTAGTGTACAAGGTGTGTACTATATTGTTTGACATTAAAAATGTTTAATATAGTTGTGGTTTTATTTTTTTTATTCTCTACTGATGCAAACCCATTAGTGTTAGTCTGGGTCTAATAAGATTAACTACTCATTATGAAGCAAATTATTATGAACCTTTCACCATTATCAAAGGTAATCCTTATTAATAAGATTTGAAGAGCTTCTTTGAATGCAAATTATCTCCATTTCCGGGCATGAAAGGATCTATTTGGTGACGTGCAGACTAATAGAATATTACGATGTTTTAGCTACAACGCTTTATGTAATTTCCGTTCAGCTGCATAAAACATGAAAGCAACAATTAAGGAGGGGAAAATTTTTTCCCAAAACATAGATTACACAAGAACTTAGAAAAACAAAGGAATACTAAAGAGCAACATGTTATCTCTCCACGTCTTCCACGCCTCCTGGCCAGCCTCACTCCACCACCAATCACGTGAGTTGAGAATATTATGAGGGGGAGGTTTGCCCATCCCTTAACGGGACTAAAAATTGAAAAAAGGTTGGAGGAGTTATCCATCAAGTTATGAGGACGAGCAGCAGGTGGACGGAATCACCGCCCGGGGAGCAACGCGTGAGACTGGAGATAAAGGTAAGGTGATCCATCGAACTTGGTGGTTAATTAGACCCTTATGAGGTTTTTTTTTTACATTTACGGGAGAAAACTATACATCATGAAAGTTCATTAAGAGTTGACAGTATGAGAAAACCCTCATTTGTTATGGTAAAAAAAAAATACTACTTTATATGATTAGCTAAGACGGTTTAACCCAAAGTCTCTCTTGAGTAATAACTAATTCAAACCAATTATCTATTTTGATCATCTAGTTAACAAAGAAATAAAAAACACCAGAATCATGCATCTGGAGCAAGCTTTCATTTCATTTTCTAAAGTATTTGTAAAACTATTGTAGGTGAAAGTTGCCATGTAAAGCGGGAAAGAAAGCAGGAAAAAGCAAAGACCACAACAATCATTGACCAGTGGAAAGATGAAAGTTACCGGGCTGAGAGTAAGAGGCGCCGCACCCCAGAGCAGGCGAATAAAAACTGGAGAAGGAAAGCAGAAAATTAAGAGCACTGCAGGCGAAGGAGGCAGCTGGTGTGGATGAGAATGTTAAGAGTGAAAGACCCGGGGTGAAAGGAGTCTGGTGGTTATGGGAGTAGGAGTAGTAGTAGTAGTAGTAGTAGGAAGAGTAGTAGTAGTAGGAAGAGTAGTAGTAGTAAGAGTAGTAGTAGTAGTAAGAAGAGTAGTAGTAGTAGGAAGAGTAGTAGTAGTAGGAACAGTAGTAGTAGTAGTAGTATAATTCCATAAAGCAAGGTAGAAAAGTTTTACACGATATTTTACTTTACTCAAAAACGCACATCAAGAAATAAATCCATCCTAAATACAATCTAATTCTTTTTCCACACATACTGGGAATCCAAAGAGCATCACGTGACCTGTCGTTTATAATGTCATAAAGAATACGAAGCTTTACAAAAAGATAAACTCCACAAACCTGGTCTATATGTTTTTTTTACTGATTTACATCGCTACACATTTTTACTATCTGTATGTGCTTTACTTTCCGTTTTGTTACACTTATTTCACGTTGTTAGTCTTATAGTATCAAACTGTTTCTGTGTCCCCAGTGATACAGATTGAAGACTTTCCTTACGTCCAAAATAAGTGACAATCGACAACTAATTACTGTTGAAGGTCTTAACTCTTTTTGTTGACCTGATTGACGGTAAGGATACATGAAATCCTAGTTGAATGCGCAAATTACAGCGTTCATTGAGCCTAAATCATTGCATAATTAAAGCGAGAAAAATCAGAAGCAATTTCAACGAGGCTTGAAATAGCACCCAAGTTTTTTCAGGATTATGGTTCCTTGGAAATGTTGAGAGAAAACAATAAAAACTGCGATAATCTTTTGGACTGACCTTCATTGGAGGGAAGGAGGCGGCGGGTGTGCATCCTTCCTTCCTCATGGATGGCTGATGACCTCAATAGTGAAGCAGACAAGACAGAGCAGCTGGTGAGGGTCTTGTCGACGCTCTGAAACACACTTAGTTAGTCTTTGCTTTACAAATATAACGAGAACAACTAATATGAAGACTTAATCGTGTAGGTTAAGGTAATGACTAAATAAGGTATTCTATGCATATGGATTCGCATTGCTATACATCCAGAGAAAAAAAACTCTTTCTTATATAGGTTATACAGTTTTCTCAGCTAACAATGGTGTACTCTGACAATATTTGGCAACGTCAGCCATGGTAGTTAACAAAGGTTTATATTTGTATTTTCACAACCAACATCTAAAACAATGACTGGAAAAATTATTACACAACTCCCAATATTTAATGCATATGCGAAACCAATGCAAATATATCTAAACGAAGTGAATTATTTTTAGGTAGCAGTGTGTTGGCAGTGACAGCAGTGTGTTAGGAAACCATCGCCTTCATTGCATTGAATAGTTCACTGCTTCACTGATACGTTCCACTTTACTTGTGTGTCTACGTGGCTGTGAAAGACCACCTTGTTCACGGTCTCAGGCGGGGAGTGAAACAAGGTAATGTGCCAAGCTAGTGGTTAAAAAATTCATGGAGTGACCGAGAAACACACACACACACGCACGCACGCACGCACGCACGCACGCACGCACACACGCACGCGCACACACAAACCGATTTTTACTTAATTAACGTAATGCATCATCTTAATCTCGCTTTGTCTTAATCCACTTCTGAGAAGCTACATTAATTGAAGGTAAACAGAGCACCATGTTTTAAGGTTAGAAGCAAAACAATTACTTAATGCAAAGAATAAACATCCGAGCATGAGACTACACGTGATTAAAGGTAATTGGATTGTTAGTAATTGCATTATTTTACGTTACCTCGTTAAGTGTTTTTTTTACAACCTTCGTCTTACTGCAATGAAATAAAAGGATTGATAAAAAAAACTGTTCAGGATTTTTCGGAATGTCAGAAAAAATTATAACTCATTCCCTAACATTACCATTTTCCAGACACTGCCTTGGATGCGCCGCCTCCACCTGCCTGACGAGTACGTTGTTCATACCATTAATAAAACTTGTTAAAACTTTTTTGTTATATTCCCACACACTTTCTGCCTCGTAACACCCAACACAGTCCAACAAAATGTCAACTGTGATTTTAAATTAATGAGACACGTACAGTACCACCTGGGAGTGTCTCGTTCTAAGGAAAACGTCATATTCGCTATTCTTTTGTACCTTGGAATAATACTTTGTTTAAATTACAGGTTGACTCTACATGTGAGTGATGTGTGTACCTTACTTATTCTATCTTCAAATGTTAAGGTTATAGTGATGTGTTGAGACAGTAATAACTAGCCATAAACAAAGTAATACTGATATAAAGTTTACAAATAAAAGTCCCTGAAAATGAAATGTATAACTTTACTTCTATGACTTGAAATAATAGGAAAATATCACATTTCTAAAAAGTTATTAGTAAATGCAGAATCGTCGGTGACAAATTTGTATTCTTTGTGAAATATAAAATTAAAATGGCACTTCAATATTACATAGCACGATAAGGTGTGTGTGGGTGTGCGTGTGCGTGTGCGCGTGCGTGTGTGTGTGTGCATGATTTTATCTAAGACGTGTTCATTCACATTTAAGAAAATAATAAAACTAAACAAACAAGAATATATTTAACAGTTTCTCACCAAATTACTTACTTCAAACCCATGACTCTACATTCAAATATCAAACACTGAATTACATATATGACTACAGTATCACCTTGCTGGTTTCTCCCTCACCTTACCACTCCCTCCTTGCTGGTCTCATTCCAACTGCCCCCATCCCCTTCTTCCTCCATTTAACAACCCCTCTCTCCTTCCATCCAACTACCCAAATACCCTCTCCCCCTCCCCCTCTCCTTCCCTCTCATTCCTTCCTCCTCTCATCCCCCTCTTTCAAGTATTTCAAGAACGAGCCAACGAGGTAATCACAATATTGCCGCGTCGAGGACATTCTCTGCTCTTGTTTGATACATACGCCAGCAACTGAATGACTAGAATAAACATGCATTACCATTACTTCACAAGCTTTCAACATTCTGAGCACTATCCTCTTAGTAAACACACACACACACACACACACACACACACACACACACACACACACACACACACACACACACACACGCACACATACACACATACACACATACACACAAAAAAAAAAGTTTGCTACAAAAACAGTTGCGCATGAAGGTTCGTTGGGGTCGGTATGTGCGTGGGTCTGAGCAGTCATAGAGAGCGAGTCTAAAACGACGTGACAAAGCACACCCATACACACGGCAGACCTGTGACCATGTAATACAGTAAGAAAGGATTAGGGTCGTCAGTTATGTGTTACCGGTTGCCATCAGTCTCCTATCCAGTGTCGTAAGCGGAGATATGAAGACTTTGATGTAGAAATTTTCGTTAACACTATTGACGGCGCATATGCAGGTTGAGAAGCATTAAAATATATTCGATAATTTGCTCCGTTGTAAGCCATTAATAATGAGGAATGAACCACTTGTCAGCCTACTATCCTCCCCACGCTAGTTTAAAAGCACCTCTTTACCTCCCTCACTCATTCTCCACTCATCTATATTATCTACGAAAATGTAACTTCTATATTTTTTGTCATTCATACAAATGCATACGTAAAAATAACATAACATAGTGATTGCGTTATGCATGGAGACCTACACTAACTTTCATGAGTGAACGGGTGTCCCTAACGTATAGTCCCTAGTTATATACCTTGTTAAATTTTGCCTTTATAATAAAATATACTAAATATTAAAAGGAAACCAAGTCCTCCTACTCCTTATGAGCTTACATCATCCTAATCTACACCTAAACATGATTATGAATACTTAATACTGAAATAATAAATAAAACAAGAGCACACTAACCTCCTCCGGTAAATGGCTGACGGCGACTACCCTTTCGTCCTCCCTTCACGCGGCTGTTCCTGCTTCATGAGTTTTGAATCTTCTAAGCAACAAGTTCGAGCCATACGATCAAACAATCATTAATACAAGTCACTCATACCGTTGTTTTACGTATATTCTTTAATAAATTGAGGTTAATGCTACGTGAAGGACTACTGAATCAAGAAAAAGGAAAGTAAACACGGTGGGATGAATAATTGTACAACAGACGAAGAGAAAACGAAGACGAGCAAGAGGACGCGAATAAATTACATTATCTCTCTCTCTCTCTCTCTCTCTCTCTCTCTCTCTCTCTCTCTCTCTCTCTCTCTCTCTCTCTCTCTCTCTCTCTCTCTCTCTCTCTCTCTCTCTCTCTCTCTCCTCTCTCTCTCTCTCTCCCCCCCCCCCCTTCCCTCAGCCTCGGTCAGCCAATATTGCCCACCTCAGCACACTTGCCTATTCCCTGCGCGTGGACGGTCCTGAAATGTTCTCATATTTATCAACTCCACCTGACACTTGTACTCGGATTTGGGGCAGGAGGAGGAGGAGGAGGAGGAGGAGGAGGAGGAGGAACACATAGGAACACATAGGAAGAACAAACAGCAACAGGCCTACTGGCCCTTACGAGGCTGTTTGTGATAAACTAGACTACACTATCAAATCTGGGATGAAGGATACAGGATAGTAAGGGTGAGGGATTCTCCCACCAGCCACGACTGGCAGGAGAGGAAGGCCAACCATGCAATATAAGTAAAAATAAATAAATAAATGCGTGGAATTAGATTAGTCTATCCTATTACTACTGTCACTAACACTACTACCTGGCAAGCGATGTCAGGCCCCTAGCGACGTCCTTCCGAATCGAGATTTTGTAATTACTGTACATTAGAAGGAACTTGCTCAAAGTTTACCTATGTTGACGAATAATGTTTTAGTTGCGGATTGGCTTCTAAGTATTTGTCCAGTCTATTTTTGAATGTATTAATTGTTTTACTGTCGACGACATTGGCGGGCAGGGAGTTCCAAACGTTAACGATCCGATTGAAAAAGAAATGTTTGGCTTCGTTTGATGTGAATCTTTTACCAGTAATCTTAAAAGTATGACGTCTTCTTGTTATATTTGATCGATCAAAAGTAATGTAATCTTCTGCATTGATATTATCAAATCCTTTAATTATCTTGAACATTTCAATTAAATCTCCTCTCATCCTTCGTTTTTCGAGGCTGAATAAGTTTAATTCTTTAAGTCTTTCTTCATAAGGTTTATTTTTCAGCCTTGGAATCATTTTCGTTATTCTACGCTGGACTCTTTCCAGTTTGTCAATGTCCTTTCTGTAATATGGGGACCAGAACTGTACGCAATATTCAAGATGAGGTCGTACTAGTGAATTATGCAGTTTTAATATGACTTTTTCTGATTTATTTTCGAAAGTACGCCCAATAAAGCCGACCAATCTGTTAGCGGTTTTAACTACCTCTGAGCAATGCTGACTGGGTTTTAAATCGCTTGATATTGTGATTCCTAGATCTTTTTCCTTGTTCACTGCAGAAAGTAGTTTTCCATTCATTTGGTACTGAACGTGATCATTATTTCTTCCGATATGTAGTACCTTACATTTATCAACGTTAAATTTCATTTGCCATTTATTGGCCCAAGACGTTAGTCGATCAAGGTCTGATTGTAAGACTTCTCTGTCACTTGTCGAAGTTACTTTACTGGCAATTTTCGTATCGTCAGCGAATTTTGATATTTTGCATGAGATCCCATCATCTATGTCATTAACATATATCAGAAACAAAATAGGGCCAAGTACTGAACCCTGTGGTACGCCACTTTTTACGTTTAACCATTGAGAGGAGACACCGTTTAAGACTACTCTCTGTTTACGTTCAGAGAGCCAGTCCTGAAGCCAATTGTAGATGCTACCAGAGATACCGTGAATCTTTAGTTTGTTAAGCAATCGTTGATGGGGAACTTTATCAAAGGCCTTTTGAAAATCCAGATATATGATATCTACTGCTCTGCTTTCATCGTACGTGTCAAAAACATTGTAAAAGAAGTCTAATAAGTTAGTTAGACATGAACGTTTATTACGGAAACCATGTTGTGAGGGTTTAATTATATCGTTGTCTTCAAGGAATTTCACCATATTGTCACGAATGATTGTCTCCATTAATTTACATACTACTGACGTCAGACTGATTGGCCTATAATTTCCGGGTTGTGACTTGTCTCCCTTTTTGAAGATTGGGGTTACATTAGCACGTTTCCAATCTGATGGAACTTTACCAATCCTTAAGGATTTATTGAATATGATTGCAAGCGGTTTACTGATCTGATGCTTGACCTCTTTCAAGATTTTCGGGGAAATTTTATCTGGTCCAGGGGTTTTATTATTTTTCATCTTATCGATTTTTTGTTCAACGTCATTTTCTACGATGAGTAAATCATTTAAGAAGTTTTCGGTTCTTCTAGTCTCGAGTGGTTGAAACGATGAACAATCCTCTTCTGTAAATACGGATGCAAAAAAGTTGTTTAGGATTGTAGCCATTTCATTTTCGTCGTTTGTGTGATTTCCTTGTCCTTTAGTAAGTGGACCGATATTACAGGTAAGGGCTTTTTTACTCTTAACAAAACTATAAAATTCTTTAGGATTAGATTTACATGATTCCGCTATATATTCTTCAAGGTTATTCTTGCTGCGCTTTATTAGTCTCTTAGTTTCGCGACGAACTCTGTCAAACTCAACTTTGTCATCTTGGTTTTTAGTTGATATATACTTATCGTACGCGTGTTTTTTGAGAGAGAGGCTGTTTTTTATCTCATCGTTCCACCATTTTGGTTTATTCTTCCTTGCTGAACGTCTGTAACGATACGGTACACATACTCTAATAGCTTCGTTCAGCTTTGTGGTAAAGGCCTCCCATGACCTATCAATATCTGATTCTGACTCTGACAACAGTTCACTCCAGTCAGTGTCTTCTAGAATTGTCCGCATTCTGGTGAAATTTGCTCTTTGATAATTTGGTACCCTCTCCTTACTGTCATTTACTTTTATTTCCTTCATTTTCAAGTTGAACGTAATTATCCGATGGTCGCTTGAGCTGAAAACTGGGCCAACATTTACGTTGCTGACTATCTCTTCGCTTGTTGAAAGAATGAGGTCAAGGGTATTTAAGTCGCACTATAACACCCTCTTCACACACCATAACCTCTACTCTGTGTACTAAACCACCTCTATCGCCCTCTAACCGCCTCTACATCCTCTATATCCCTTCAAACACCCGTAAAAGACGTACTTTGTATACTTTTAAAGACACCTTTCTCTACACGCCGACCATAGTGTCTTAAATATGTAAAAAAGACATGCTGTATATTGTAACTGTGAGGGGAGAAGTGTGCTGTTATCTCTCTCTCTCTCTCTCTCTCTCTCTCTCTCTCTCTCTCTCTCTCTCTCTCTCTCTCTCTCTCTCTCTCTTCTCTCTCTCTCTCTCTCTCTCTCTCTCTCTCTCTCTCTATCTATCTATCTATCTATCTATCTATTTCTCTGTCTATCTTTGTATCCCCTCTCTTCCTCCTCCTCCTCGTCATCATCACTGACAACCATTACGAGTGGAGTGCAGGACAAAAGCCTCTTCTAACTTTCCCTGGTGCTTCCTTTCTGTTATTCACCTATTCCAGGCTGTGACGGCTGGCTAGAATAAGCTCGCTCTGGCGCCGTCCATTACGACAACAACAGAAGTGAGTGCGGTGAAGAGGAAAACTGAACAAGTGTCAAGCAGAGAAGAAAAAAAATAGGTATGAAAAACAAGAGTTAAATGCAGGTAAAAAGGTTCTGACTTCAACTCCTTTTTGGTAATGCTGTCTACGTGAGGACAGCAACACGCACAAGGCCATTACAAGGGCGGGAGGTGGGCGGTGTGGAAGATAATATTACTGAATCTATGCATCATCCCATACGAATAATATAAAGCAGAATAAGAAAGGAGACACTCATTCACCGGAGAGATTGAAGGTTTATCGAATGAAGGCACTAGAGTAAACAGGAATAAAGGAGTATAATTAGTAAGAGAATGAAGAATGACATGTGTTAAATAAGGAATGAAGGGCCTAGCATGAAGAGGAAGGGTAGGAATGCAACATTACCAAGGTTGGGGTTAGAACGCTGCCACCCGAGACAGACGCGAGAATTTAATAAAACGACGCTTTAAAAAATATGGAAGTTCCGTCGTTTGTTTCGTTGTCACTATACACAAGTCGGACCATATTTTAACGTCACGTCAGTTCCGCAAAGACAGCCAACTCACCCTAAGAGGAAACAAAAATACTGAGACGCAAGAAAAGAAGGGGAAGGAGGGGAAAACACGCCCCTTGCACACACACACACACACACACACACACACATACACACACACACACACACACACACACACACACACACACACACACACACACACACACACACAACACGGAGGGAGATAAGGCGAGGGGAGGGAAGGAGCGAGGGGAAAGAGGGAGAATGTAAAGTTGAGAAAATACAGTCAGAGGAGGAGGAGGAGGAGGAGGAGGAAGCAGCAGACTCCATCCTCGTCCTGATAAACCAATGGAGGGTCACCTTTCAGACTCCAGATGACGCCTGTCCTGCCGGGTCTTCCCAGAGGAGGAGGAAGGGAGGCTGGGAGGGAGGGAAGGATGAGGGAGGGAGGGAAAGATGAGGGAGGAAAGGAAGGAAGGAACAAACATTAGAAAGGAAGAACAGAGAGGAGGGTCACTCACTCAGTAGAGAATACAAATGTGAATTGAATATTTAAAAAAATCACATCAACACCTTTATCATATTTCCTTCCTCTATGTCTTCACTTTATCTCTCCCTTGGTCCCCTTCATCCCTCCTTTATACCTAATTCTAACCTCTTCCACTTTTTTCCTTCCTTTCCTTTATCATCCTCATGTGCTGTCCCGTTTCCTCTTCCGTCTCTCCCCTGCCTCCCCTGCCTTTCTGCTCCCCTGCCTCTTTACTTCCCTGTCCCCCTGCCTCCCTGCCTCCCTGCCTCCCTGCCTCTCTGCCTGTGATTGCATCCACGACTGAGCTTCGAAGATCATTTAATACAAAAGTTTCGGATGTGAAGCTAATGATGAACTGCAACAGATGGTATGAGAGAGAGAGAGAGAGAGAGAGAGAGAGAGAGAGAGAGAGAGAGAGAGAGAGAGAGAGAGAGAGAGAGAGAGAGAGAGAGAGAGAGAGAGAGAGAGAGAGAGAGAGAGAGAGAGAGAGAGAGAGAGAGAGAGAGTGTGTGTGTGTGTTGTGTGTGTGTGTTTGTGTGTGTGAAGTGAAGGAAGGTACTGAGGGGAAGAGAGTGAAAGAAGAGACAAAGGGTTAAAATCTGCAGAAGAGAAATAAAAGTAAAGAGAGGGAAGAGAGAGGAAGAGAAGAGGAAGAGAAGGGAAGAGAGGGAGGGATGGAGTGACGTCAGAAGGGAAGGGATGGAATGGGCGGAAAGTATATATATAAAAAAGTAGAAGATAGAGGAAATTTTTCATGTGTGTGTGTGTGTGTGTGTGTGTGTGTGTGTGTGTGTGTGTGTGTGTGTGTGTGTGTGTGTGTGTGTGTGTGTGTGTGTGTGTGTGTGTGTTTGGAATAGTGGATATACAAATAGAAAGAACATTACGTACATATTGATAATAATAATAACGCATCGATGTTTTTTTTTTTATCAATTACACACGAGAGGAAAATATTGACACAAGAGAAAAAATAAATAAAAATAAAAAGTACAACAAAAAATTCTAAAAATATATATAAATGGTTTAAAAGTTTATACATTATTTAACGAAAAAATAAAAGACAAGAAGGGAAAAGAGAAAGAAAAGAAGGAAAACAGAAAAAAGTAGAAATGAAACTTGAGATCAGACGTCATGAAATATTTACCACGAGTCTAAAAGTTGAAAGGAAGAGAAGGAGAAAGGAAGGAAGGAAGGAAGGAAGGAAGGAAGGAAGGAAGGAAGGAAGGAAGGAAGGAAGGAAGGAAGGAAGGAAGGAAGGAAAAGAAAGGAAGAAAGCAAGAAATGACTGGAAAACTAATGAAAACAAAAAGAATTAATAGAGAAAATAAAAGATCAAGAAAGGAAAGGAAAGTAAGAAGAAAATATGAAAAGGTGAAAACGGATGCAAACGACGTACGAGAAATGGAAAGAAAAGAGAGAAAAAAAAAAAATAAAATAAAATAAAGAAAGGAAATAAATGAAGGAACGACCAGACAAGTTAGAGATAAAAACACGCAGCAAGAAAAAAAAAAAAAAAAAAATTAAAGAAAAAAAGAAAAAAAAAAAAAAAAAGCCAGATCAACTTGGGATGAACGAAATGAGGAAAAAAGAAAAAAAAAGATGTGAAAATTCCTTTGAAAATTTGGAAAGAAGAAAAGTATGAAAGAAGAAAAAAAACTCACGTAATGAAAAAAAAAAAAAAAAAGCACACACACACACACACACACACACACACACACACACACACACACACACACACCACCGTGAAAAACTGCGCGTGTGTGTGTGTGTGAGAAAAATTGAAGTGAATAAAAACTGGAAAAAAAGAGGAAACATAAAAGTGAAGAAGGGTGGCAGGGGGAAAATACAATAAAGAAGTGTCATAAAACTACGAATGAAGAATGAGAGAGAGAGAGAGAGAGAGAGAGAGAGAGAGAGAGAGAGAGAGAGAGAGAGAGAGAGAGAGAGAGAGAGAGAGAGAAAGAGAGAATAAGAACCAGAAAATAGATGAACACTTGATAGACCAATGAAATAAACACAAAATTAGAATATACACACCCACATCCACACCCACACCTACCCACACACACACACACACATACACACACACACACACACACACACACACACACAGTTATGAGGAAGGAGTTTCAAAAGAGAGGTTGACTTCATAAAAGGATGGAACGGAAACTATCCTTCTCAGCTTACTTAGTGAACAGCTTCTGAAGACTGGAGTGAAAAGATGAGATGGAAAGATGGAGAAGCTTAGAGGCTCGGCAGAAGACTTTGACAGAGAGAGAGAGAGAGAGAGAGAGAGAGAGAGAGAGAGAGAGAGAGAGAGAGAGAGAGAGAGAGAGAGAGAGAGAGAGAGAGAGAGAGAGTATAGCTTTCTCTAAACCTAAACTAAAGAGTGTAACTGAATGAGATAAATATCACTGTACGTGCATTAAACTGAGAGGAACAAGAACAAGAACAAGAACAAGAAGCAAGATCAGAGAAAAAACAGAAGAAAATCAACAACAAGAATAATAACAAAACCACAACCTGCCACAACAAAGCACAACAGCTGCATAAAGTTATCTATAAGTCTATTTATATAAGGATCACCTCCATCACCTCTTAGCAGCTTCTTCCCACGAGGCTTCTTCTTACCGTGCACTAGGAAGCCTCTGTTTATTGTTTTTACCTCCTGCTGGGAAGTGAGGGGAAGGTGAAGGGGGAAGATGAGGGGAAAGTTAGGGGGGAGAGGAAGCAACGAGTGTGGTAAGGGATAGGGCGTAGCGGGGACCAGAAGTTAGGTTGAGGGGAGAGGTAAGAGGAGAGGAGGAGGTAAAAGGAAGAGGGGAGAGGTAAGGCAAGAGGGGAGAGTCAAGGGAGGAAAGGAACCGTTGCTGGTTACGTGAGGGGAAGGGAAGAGAGGGGAGGGAAGTTACGTGAGTGATGAGAGAGAGAGAGAGAGAGAGAGAGAGAGAGAGAGAGAGAGAGAGAGAGAGAGAGAGAGAGAGAGAGAGAGAGAGAGAGAGAGAGAAAAAAGAGGGAAGAGGGGAATAGGAGAAAAGGATGGAGGAAAGAGGAGGGAAATGCATTGGTGAGTGGGTGGGAGTGAGTGAGGAAAGCATTGGTGAGCAGTAACAAGAATGAGTAAGTGGGAGAGAAGCAAAAAGGAGAGTTTGGCAGAATACTGAACTGAGAGAGAGAGAGAGAGAGAGAGAGAGAGAGAGAGAGAGAGAGAGAGAGAGAGAGAGAGAGAGAGAGAGAGAGAGAGAGAGGAGAGAGAGAGAGAGAGAGAGAGAGAGAGAGAGAGAGAGAGAGAGAGAGAGAGAGAGAGAGAGAGAGAGAGAGAGAGAGAGAGAGAGAGAGAGAGAGAGAGAGAGAAGAGAGAGAGAGAGAAGAATTTATAAAGTTTAGAATATTAGACACAAAATGCGTAAGAAAAAGTGTGTGTGTGTGTGTGTGTGTGTGTGTGTGTGTGTGTGTGTGTGTGTGTGTGTGTGTGTGTGTGTGTGTGTGTGTGTGTGTGTGTGTGTTTTTAGGTGTAGGTGCAGCACGCAAAAGGAAAAAAAAGAGAAGAGAGCTGTTAAACAAAGATGAAGTCGTTTCCGAACCTAAGCAGTCATAAAGATTACAATGCTCCTTAAGAATGCGAAAAGAGAATACAGACAAAGGAATTAACACTGGCAGGGCATAGCGTGGCAACGAGAGAGAGAGAGAGAGAGAGAGAGAGAGAGAGAGAGAGAGAGAGAGAGAGAGAGAGAGAGAGAGAGAGAGAGAGAGAGAGAGAGAGAGAGAGAGAGAGAGAGAGAGAGAGAGAGAGAGTAAAATAATAAAATTCAGGTACAGATAGACATACAAACAGGCAAAAATAGACATGACAAGGAGAGACAGAGACGAGAAAAAGAAAGAAAAGGAGGGAAAAGATAGCACGAGGAAGGGAGTGAATGCGCGTAGGTGAAAACAGGAACGTATGAAAGAGTCAGTCAGAGGGAGGAGGAGAGGTGAAAAACGATAGCAAGGGAGGGAGAGAGAGAGAGAGGCAGTGACTGGGAGTGGCTGGAAGAGGCTGTGGGCGGTAAGGGAACGTAGGAGTCGGTGAGGAATGTGCGTGTGTATGAAATATGTTACAAACCGTGCCTGGAATCTAGCGGTGAGGCGGTGAGAAATGAATTACCTAAGCCAATGAAGAAAGAAGAGAGGTTTGAGGAGGTAAAGAAAACAGCTGAACCGCCAAATGCCAGCTAGAAAGCACTTACACCAGACAATTATAAGCTGCGAGCGAGGGAGGAAAACACAGACTGGAGAGAAGATTGGAGAGGCGAGAGGAGTGAAGAGAGGAATGAAAAATAAGGAGAGAAAAAGAATATAGTGAGTAATATGAAGGGAAAGGAAAATGTGGGAAAATACTGTAAATAATCAATAGCTCGCTTGATGAGAAGTAATGGAACCACACACACACACACACACACACACACACACACACACACACACACACACACACACACACACACACACACACACACACACACAGACACACACACATACACACACAAAGGCAGGCAGGCAACACAAGACAACCCAAAAGAAGAAAACAGACAAGGGAGGAAGGAAACTTGCAACACAAATAAAACAAGCCTAACCAAAGAGCTCAACTACACACACACACACACCACACACACACACACACACACACACACACACACACACACACACACACACACACACACACACACACACACACACGCACACACACGCACAGAGCCCTAACATCCATCTTCTCTCGTCTTCTGTTATGTGGATTAACCTTGCGCAAAATTAGAGGCCTTCCTGTTTCTTCCCTTCATGCTAATTGAATCCCAATCCGAGGCTCCCCGCCCCTCGAGCCATGATATGAGGACCTAACCCAATCTTGCTCCTCCCTAAAGGCAATGTGAGCATGCTAGGAGCCGAGCAGAGGAGGGCAAAAGGGAGGGAAAAGCAAAGGAGAATGGAAGGGACGAGAGAGGGGAGGACAGCAGAGTAAAGGATAGGAGAAAGGAAAAGAATAGGAGAGAGAGGAGAGGAGAGGAGACAACAATAGTTGGTGAGGACACGGCATGATAGACTGGGAGTAGAGGAAGGGGAGATAAGAAAAATGAGGGAAGGGAAAGGATGAAAGAAAGAAAGGGAAGGAAAGGGAATGGAAAACAAAGGGATGGAAAGGTGACCAAAGAACAGGAAAGGGGAAGAAAAAGAAAGAACAGATATGAGACGTGGTGAAGGAAGGGCACAGGAGAGGAATGAGAGAGAGAGAGAGAGAGAGAGAGAGAGAGAGAGAGAGAGAGAGAGAGAGAGAGAGAGAGAGAGAGAGAGAGAGAGAGAGAGAGAGAGAGAGAGAGAGAGAGAGAGAGAGAGAGAGAGAGAGAGAGAGAGAGAGAGAGAGAGAGAGAGAGAGAGAACCCAACACAAACGAAAAGAAAGGAAGGAAGGATTAACTTTGTGGGGAGGAAGAGGGATGGTAAGCTTTGTGGAGGTTAGGGGGAAGGGTGGATGGGTGGGTGGGTTGGTAGCTCTTGTGTAGATATATTGAATGGGGGAGAGTGGCTGTGGTGAAATAGTTCTAGTGTGAAAAAAAAGAGAGGACCAAGTAAATACCTGAGATGGAGAGGGGATGAGAGTGTGCAGAAGGGATGAAGGGTGAGGAGAGGTGAGGAAAGTTTGGCATGAGAGAGAAAGAGACGGAGAGACAGACAAACAGATAGACAGAGATACAGAGAGATAGAGAGACAGTTAGACAGTTATACAGACAGATAGACAGTTATACAAACAGTCCGACAGATAGAGTAAATTCAAAAGTATGAAAATATGGGAGACAAATGTTGAGAAA
Organism: Cancer borealis; assembly: GCA_036785275.1. Taxonomy (NCBI): domain Eukaryota; kingdom Metazoa; phylum Arthropoda; class Malacostraca; order Decapoda; family Cancridae; genus Cancer; species Cancer borealis. The sequence continues at coordinate 15,411 of JAXIVD010002423.1, read as the reverse complement.
AAAAACTAATGTACATCAGGACTTTAAGAGGATTGTATTTCACTCTAATTCCACTTAAAATATTTGTGTGGCAATTGCTTCCTCCCCAATCCTATTTCAATGAGAATTCTGGGAGTAAAAAAAATATATATTCTACGAAGGGGGAGACAAAATAGTGAAACACATCAGAAGTTATATATATAGTCAAATTTTCGTCTTTATTCTCCTCAAAACCACGTTACCAAGCAAGTTAAAGTCATTATATTTCACCTAATAATAATACATAACAATATATAATAATCTAATTAAAAAGTTAGAATAATAATATTACCTTTACCACATCCTAAGATAATTCTATTCAATGCGTTTTATTTACTTCTTTTTTTAGCGTCATGTTGCAAAATAAATGAAAGATGTGCAACGAGCGGAAAGACACGAATATTTGGGAAGAGAAAACCAGGTAAAGATACGAACAAAGGACTTCAAGGTCACGAAAAAGAGGTAACATATTTCATGATAAAACAACCCAGAGTACGAAGGTGAAATATAACCTTACGTATCACTGAATATCTCTCTCACTCTCTCACTCTCTCTCACTCTCTCTCTCTCTTTCTCTCTCTCTCTCTCACACATACACATATACGTCGCCTTTGTATCTCTCTCCCGCCATCCTCACCTGTTTCCATTTAGCCCACCTGACGAAGCTTCAAAGGAACCTTATGACTTAATTCTACAAAACTATTCTCGTTTGTCTCCACACTGCTTCCGTCACGCCCAGAGGAGGAGCGTTGAAGGGAGACGAGCTACAGGCAGTGACGGTTTAAGGTAACTCACGTATAAAAAAAACTATCCTACACACACACATACACACGCAAACAGGAGAAAAAAATTGAAAGGGGGAGTGAGTGAGTAAATAAATACTGTCGCTTTAGGTTGCATCTCACTGGAAACGTTGGGATGAAAGTCCTTCACCCACACGCCTTCAGGTTATGCTCTGAAGGCAAACTTGACGAAGGTGAAAGGATAGTGAAAAGAGTGACGGAATGTGGCTGACGGGGGAAGGATGGCTGAGGTGTGATGGTGAGTGTATATGGAGTTACTTTTTTCATGTTTTTTTTTTGTTCTCTCTTTCTTTCTTCCTTTCTCGGATGATAGAATAGCTGTGTGTGTGTGTGTGTGTGTGTGTGTGTGTGTGTGTGTGTGTGTGTGTGTGTGTGTGTGTGTGTGTGTGTGTGTGTGTGTGTGTGTGTGTGTGTGTGTGTGTGTGTGTGTGTGTGTGTGTGTGTGTGTGTGTGTGTGTGTGTGTGTGTGTGTGTGTGTGTGTGTGTGTGTGTGTGTGTGTGTGTGTGTGTGTGTGTGTGTGTGTGTGTGTGTGTGTGTGTGTGTGTGTGTGTGTGTGTGTGTGTGTGTGTGTGTGTGTGTGTGTGAGAAAGAGAGATAGAGAATGAAATACAATATCTTTATACATACATACATATACACATACATATTTACAGACAGTCAGAAACACGGATACACAGAGACTATATATACAGACTAACAGACAAACATACAGAAAGAGAAAGACAGACAGACATACACCCACAAAGACCTTGAAAAACTAGGGGCGAGGGGAGATAATCAAATAAATAAAAATATAAGGTACGGGGCAAGAAAAGTGGGCGCCAGACGGTCCCTGTGGATGGAGGAGGAGGAGGAGGAGGAGGAGGAGGAGGAGGAGGAGGAGGAGGAGGAGGAGGAGGAGGAGGGTGAAGGTCTGCCCAGTTGGACCCGTGAAAGAGACGGTAACCAAGCTTGAATCGCGTCTAATGTCCTAAAAGCGAGTGTTCTCCCAGCGGCGACCTGCCTCAGGAATTCATATTAGCCGAAAAAAAACCTAAAGAAAACCTCACTTCCTTCAGACACAACTAGCTTTTTCTCTCTATTAACTTCCGCTGACAGATAATATTTACTTTAATCTACTTTTCATATTTACAGATAAACTTCCTTCACTACCCATATCAAGACAAAAAACAACAACAACAACAAAAAGCCAGCACTCATCTTTCTGTCTTGACGATTTCCTGTGTAATCTGTTGTCCCCCAGGCAGATTTTGGGTCAACATCACCTGCTTGGGACGGCACACGCACACGCACACACACGCACACACACACACACACACACACACACACACACGCACACGCATCCCCTTCCGGCCCTGAGATCTGTGCACGCGCGAGGGGATTATAGGACGCGGCTGGGGAGGCTTAAGGCACTGTGGGTGGCGTGTGTCCCGAAGGAGGGGGTGAAGGAGAGTAGGAAAGGGCAGGAAGTCTCAGTCTGCAGATTCAATTTCCCCGCAAAGCCCTTCATGCCACTACATCAGCCAGGAATTTAGGATCTGAAGCTGATTCGTGTGGCGTTTGTGGAATTCAAGTCTTATAAGTGTAGTGCGTTTTGGGATCTGAACCTAATAAGTGTTGTTTATGGCGGGGAAGTCTGGTTGTGTGTTTGCGGGTCGTTTGGGTATTTACAGTGTCGAAGTGTATTAATGTAATGTGTGGTGCGGTGTGGTTTATGAAAGGCTTCGGAAGTTGTGTCGCTTCTGCTTGTTGAGTTGTTGGTGATTAGTCTGTGATGAGTATGACTTTTACGAGAGAATGAGAGAGAGAAAGAGAGAAAGAGAATACACCAAGAATCAAATTAAACAAAATCTCTAAAATAACACAGATAAAATGACCCTCAGACCCCCAAACAACCCTCCAAACAACCAATCAACATCATCCCTTAAACCTCCTCCCAGGGCGCCAAAAGACAGAGCAGGTGAGGACGTGGAAGAGACATAATAGACCACTCAGGTGTTACGTTCAGCAGGGGGACCTAAAGTAATCCTACAACATAAGGATGAGGCCTCGTAAATCAATGGTTTATTTTTAGCATAGGAGAAGTAGGAGCAGCAGGGGTAAGGTAGGAGGGAGGCCGATTAGAGAGGCTTTCTTAACGAGCAATCTTCATTATCCACCTGCAGAGAAAGAGGGAGAGAAGAGAGAAGAAGAGGGGGAGAGGAAAGACTAAACAAGAAGAAGAAGAGGGAAAGAAGGAGAGGACTTTTAGAAGGGAAGGGCATGGCGGTTTGAAAGAATACAACTTTGGTGGGCGGAGAAAAGGAGTTTGGAGTGTAAACAAGGATGATGTATACGGAGGAGAGAGGAAGACTCGAAGTTTGAGAAGGGAAACAGGATATTGGGTTGAAGAAGTGACTGAAATCATGGCCGGAGGAAAACGGAGAGGGGGAGAAAGGGGAAAACAAAACAGTGAAGAAAGAAACGAATAGAAGGAAATACATAAGAAAGAGGAAAGGGGGTCCATAGAAGAAAAGTTAAAGTGAGAGAGAGAGAGAGAGAGAAAAAAAAAAACGAAGCAGATGGAATACCAATAAAAAAAAAAGATAGAACGAACACCTTGCGGTAAAAATAAAAACAAAAAAAACTAACTTTACGACCAACAGAAAAGATAAAGAAAAGATAGAAGGTGCTTTCCGCCCGCCCTCCCACGGCCTAGGGTATGGGGAGGCGGCTCAAACGATGCACTAATGATGTGTAAATATCCCATATCTTTCACAGCTTCCTCCGCCGCTAACCTAGGCCGCGGGGAGGAGGAGAAGGAGAGGGAGACGGGGATGGAGCGGCGGCGGAAAGTGAAGATGTGAGTAAACGTGAGAGAATGATAGAAGTATATAGAGAAAGGAAGTCATGTCGCGGGTGAATATAAATGGTGTTGATGATTTTTTTCCCATATTGCTTTAATGTTATTAGTTAAAGATCAAGAAAGGAAAGTATATAAGGATGGTGAAAGTCGAAGAGGAAAAAAAGAGAAATAAGAGGAAGAATACATTATACACCTAATTTATTGACAAAGATAAAATTCATAAATAAAGAACATTAACGATTTAAAATGACGGGGAAAAAATTAATAATCTATCTATATACATAACTTATAGGAGGGTATCCAAGGCAAGGCAATTAGGGTTGAGGGACACATTACCTCCCTTCCTCCCCTCTGCGCCTTGCCTTTTCACACGAGAGACTACAGAGGAAGGGCATTCCAGACCCTCGCTCAGTCCCTTTTGATCGCTCTTTAGCAACCACAAGCAATATTAAGATAACATTCTTGCAGCCCCACCACAGAGCTAAAACTAATACCACTAAAATCATCTATAATTCACAAAACTAAACGCAACACATGAAAAAAACAAAGTATATTTTACAACTCACACTCATACACTTCCTAAGAGATGAAAGATACGAAGAAGCTAACAAGACACGTAATGCAAGAGGTAAAAACTCACCACTCGAGTGTTTTCAATAATTCACCGCCTGAAGCCCAAACCGACCCGCGTTAAGGAGAGAAAAGTTTAATTATCCATTTTTTAAGCCTCGTTTGATCCGGGTTTTAAGCGCGAGTTTAGTGGGACCGGTTGGCAGATGGCCGGCTGAGTACCTCAAATAGCCTTTCCAATTACCGATAATGAGACATAACTTAAATAGAAATAGCTTCTGTTTCTACACCAAATCATCACCCTAATTTAGATAGATCCCTCACGAGTCCCGGGTGATATGAGGCGACGCAGATGAAAGGGAGTGAGAAGTTGAAACGATGGAGACTTCAAGAGATAATACATGAGGCGAAGGACAAGAGAACGCAAGTGCTTCGGAAAGATATGAGGGAGAGACTCGAACACGACAAGAACGAAGGCAAGCTGAAGGACGGGAGGGACACGCCGGGAAGAAATGACGGAAAGTTTCCCAGTTGGTACGAGGTTGGGAAAAATTATGGCCTAGGAGGAGAAGGAGGTGGAGGAGGAGGAAGAAGAAGAAGAAGAAAAAAAGAGCAAAAACAAGAACTAAAATAACAAAAGTAATAAAATGGTAAAAAAAATAAAGAGGAAGAGAAAGAAGAGGAGGAAGGGAGGAACAGGTGGTTGCAGGATAAAATTGGGGAGAAAAATATGCAGATACTCGAGGGAGGAAAGCAGAGAAAGGTAAACAAAGCTGAGAAAGACAGGTAGGTGGGCGGGTGCGCGGGTGGGTGGGTGGGTTAGCTGGGTGGGTGATGTTCTCCCACTACCACCACCACCACCACCTGTCCACACCTTGCCGGGAGGGGCGTCAGGTAACATGAAAGCCTCACCTACCTGTACATCTAGCACCAATTAGTGAATTTTACTACCACCTTGAAATATGTCAAGTAACGTTCTTCACAAGTCTTTCGTATTTTATGGGGTAATATTTTGATTCCTATAGACGGTTTAGAATGCGAAGCGAAAAGGAAATTGCTAAGAGTAGAAGTAAAGAGGACGAGGGTGTGTTAGGCTTTCCCGTTTGGGGGAATAGCTTTGGGTTAGGTCAGATATGTGGGAAGGACGTGTGAGTAGAGCCACCTGTTTGTAGCCAAGAGCGGATATGCTAAGGCGGTGGCAGTAGTGTAGTAGTAGTAGTAGTAGTAGTAGTAGTAGTAGTAGTAATAGCAGTAGTAGTAGTAGTAGTAGTAGTAGTAGTAGTAGTAGTAGTAGTAGTAGTAGTAGTAGTAGTAGTAGTAGTAGTAGTTGAAAATAATTTTGACTGATTACTGCATCAAATAAATTATAAAAAAGTAATAGATTTGAACATTACATAGCTATATGAAGCAAAAAATATTAGCTTTTTTTCCACCTTTCATAATTCTAAACGCGTGTTGCAAAGACATGAAAATAATTTTAAAAAAACTAAAAAAATTCTATCCTCATTTCAGAAAAAAATATATATAAAAGACTGTAAAATCGTTAAGATAAAGGGGAACCAGCCTAGAAAAAGCTCACTTCCTCTACATTGTTAAAAAGGACAAAGGCTTCAGGTGTCTTCACGAATCTTAATCACAAGGTAAAGAGGAGAGTAAGCAAGCGTGACGGCTGATGATTCACGTTGGCGAGAGGAAAGGACAGGAGTGGATGGTCATTTTCTTCTATTTCTCCTATTTCTTCCTTCTATCCTGTTTTTCGCTGTCGTTGTATTTCTCTCTTTCTCTTTTATTTTCGTATTATCTTCCTTCTATTTCATCTCTTGTTCCTCCTCTTTCTCGCATCTTTGTTGTGTCTCCATTTTTCTTCGGATTTTCATTCTTTTTCGTAGTCATCGCCTCCTCCTCCTCCTCCACCTATTTTTTTTGTATTATTCTTTGTCATCTTTATCATCATCATCATTGTCTAATTTCCTCTTCCCTCGGTTGCTTCTTTTTTCTGTTTTTCTTCGCATTAAACTACTTTATTTTCTTGCCCTTCCTGTTCTTCCTCCTTAACTCTTTCTTCCTCATTAATGTTAATGTTTTCCTACTTCAGTTCCTCTTCCTTCTCCTCTTTCTTATATTCTTCATCTTCCTGGTTGTTATTCTCCTCCTCCTCCTCCTCCTTTTCTTCCTCCTGCTCCTCCTCCTCCTCCTCCTCCTCCTCCTCCTCCTCCTCCTCCTCCTCCTCCTCCTCCTCCTCGTGTCAGGCTTAGAAAATGTAAAAAATTGCGTTACAGTATAAACTCCATAACACTAGAAGCTTCCAGTCATCTAAGTATGTGAATGCTCTCTCTCTCTCTCTCTCTCTCTCTCTCTCTCTCTCTCTCTCTCTCTCTCTCTCTCTCTCTCTCTCTCTCTCTCTCTCTCTGTCTCTCTCTCTCTCTCTCTCTCTCTCTCTCTCTCTCTCTCTCTCTCTCTCTCTCTCTCTCTCTCTCTCTCTCTCTCTCTCTCTCTCTCTCTCTCTCTCTCTCTCTCTCTCTCTCTCTCTCTCCTCTCTCTCTCTCTCTCTCTCTCTTCTCTCTCTCCTCTCTCTCTCTCTCTCTCTCTCTCTCTCTCTCTCTCTCTCTCTCTCTCTCTCTCTCTCTCTCTCTCTCTCTCTCTCTCTCTCTCTCTCTCTCTCTCTCTCTCTCTCTCTCTCTCTCTCTCTCTCTCTCTCTCTCTCTCTCTCTCTCTCTCTCTCTCCCCCATACACACATACACACACACCCGTCAGCATATTCTTTCTTTAGATCCCAAAATACACGGTTCTGCTTTACCCTCCATCGTCTCTCTGAAACATACGGGTCCCCTTATCCGCATCCATGACCCGAATTCTAATCAGGACCAAAAAGCGAGTTCGGATGAAGAAAGAAAGAAAGAAAAAGAAAAAGGGAAAAAAAGACAAAACAGAAAATGGGGTTCTTGCAATTCCTTCCTCAATGTTCGTCGTATCTTGGACATTTATTTTCTTGCATCTTGTTTTGCTTTTATTGGGATGTTGGTATTTTTTTTTCTTATCTTTCTTTATCCTGTGAAAGTGAAAGTGGGATAGAGGTAAGAGGAGGAGGAGGAGGAGGAGGAGGAGGAGGAGGAGGAGGAAGGAGGAAGGAGTGGAATAAGATAGGAAATTGACGATCAAGATGAATGGTCAACTTTGAAAACAAGTCAGGAAAAAGAAGCTTTGTGAAAAAAAAAGTTGTAGGACACGATCGGAAGTTGTTTAATCAAGTATATAGAGTTGCCTCCCCCTAAAAAAAAAGGTCCATTATTTTTGGCATTTATTCAGTCCACGTGTATCTTTATATATTTTTTTTCATTCTGGTTTAACGCCTATTGATGTGTTATGTTAAGGTTTAAGACTGTGGCAGTAACTATTAAACTACTGCTACTACTACTACTACTACTACTACTACTACTACTACTACTACTACTACTACTACTACTACTACTACTACTACTACTATAAAATTCTACATTACTCAAAATTCCTTGCACGTAAATGCTTGGTCGTAAAAAATATATATTCTTTAGTAAAAACAAGACTATCATTGGAAAAAAAAAAATAACGTCAACGCCTTTTGTATCTAAGAAATTACGGCGAAAAAAAACCGTTCAATATATGGATTTTCGATGGTGAGGGACGAAGAAAATAGGCCATTGTATAGCATTTACCTACCTATTATATACCTTAGCTGTTCCGTGCGTCCCTCTCCTTTCTCATGTTTTAACCTCTATTACTTCCTTCCTTCCTCGTGTTCCTTTTCCACCCTCCTCCTCCACCTCCTCCTCCACCTCCTCCTCCACCTCCTCCACCTCACCATTACACAACCTACGATGACTGGGACGTGACCCGGATATAGGAATGTCTTTCTATAGTAACACAACTTGGAGGAAAGAAAGGAAGGCTGATGGAGATGAAGGAAGGGAAGGGGAAGAAGGTGGAGGCGAGGGATAGGAAAAGTTGGAGGGGAAGAATGGAAGGGGAAAGGAAGGGGAGGAAAGGAAGGGAAAAGGAAGGAAAGGTTTAAGAAAGGGGCAGTCAAGTGTGATCTAAAAAGTGTGAAATTTGTTGACTTCAAAGATTCTGAAAACAAAAGGGTGAGACTATGGAAGTAAAATTTCTAATTAATAATGATAAAAAAATCTAAATAATTCCAAATGAGATGAAGGTTGTTTTTTTCCTATCTCATATTTTTTTTATTGTGTATCTGACTTTGTGAAAACCCATAGTGAGAGAAATTTTTTTTTTTCTCTTCATCCTCTACTTTTTTTCTTTTTCCTTTTTGTGTGTCGTCAATAGTGATGAAGCACCTTGACCCACAGGTAGCTGAGTCACGTCTCCACACCTGCTCCTCACCTGTTCCTCCCCGTCACCCTCTATTGTTTTCCCTCAACACTACACCCCAACACAACACTCTCCACCCAGCAACACCATCACTCCCTCCAATCCAAACTCACACAGCTTATCACGTGTTTCAGAAGCTTACTTCTATTAACAGTACAATATAAAATTTCACTTACCATCAATTTGCATCCCTTGATATCAAATTCACGGGGATTATTGTGTACTGTAACGATTAAATTTAATGAAAAAACACTTGGGACTATTGACTCCTCTCCTGCATTGATGAAAGAACATTATGAAGACTCGAGGACCAGTAGTGAGGCAAAAAATAATTTACACTAATGTTGGATTTATTTTCTTTTATGGAGGCATTCAGTAGCTCTCAATTCAGGTAATATTATAGAATCAAGCGAGTGTAAGGTAAGGTACGGAAGGCAACCTAGCAAGTATTCATTCGTATTCTATTGAAATGGAAAATAACACAAGGCTTCATGAGGAAAGGCAGGGAACAGTAATTTGTATACAGGACAATTAACTATCAGAGAAGCCAATTCCCCGAGAGCCAAGTGAAAACAATGCTACCTCAGATCAAAGGAGTGGTGAGAATACATGGCTTTTCCCCTTGTAAATAATGTCTCTGTGTGTGTGTGTGTGTGTGTGTGTGTGTGTGTGTGTGTGTGTGTGTGTGTGTGTGTGTGTGTGTGTGTGTGTGTGTGTGTGTGTGTGTGTGTGTGTGTGTGTGTGTGTGTGTTTGAATATGAGATATACACAGAGAAACAGACAGTACAAAGATAGACACACACACACACACACACACACACACACACACACACACACACACACACACACACACACACACACACACACACACACACACACACACACACACACACACATACACACGTATATTCATTTTCCTTTGGCAATGTATTCTCTCTTTTTTTCCACTTTTCAAAAAAATATTGTGCATATATTTTTCCCTCCGTTTATTCCGACAGTAAAGCCAATGCATATTTCAATTTTAGCAGATGATGATATTCTTTTGCAATAGTATTTTACTGCATGACTTATACAGCCTTTTTCACTATTGTATTTTGTGCGAGCAATTGCATAATCCAGCAGTTGACTTTTTTTTGGTTAATTTTTTTTCTTCTTTATGTGTATTGTAATCTTTCACAATATTTTTCAATGTACCGTTTCACTTCCATTACATTTATCAATATACATATAACTCTCTGCAAGCATTCTAACATTTAATACACTTTAACTTTCATACAGCGTTAAAAAATCATCCAGTATTTTCATCTCTTAACAAATTAGAATAAGGATCTTTTTCTTCTAAGCTTCTATTTCACTCAGTTGTCATTTTCAACACAATTTCCAAGACTGATATGAAACCCAACGCCGGAGTTCAAATCATCAAAGTCTCACTGAACAAACAGTGGGAGTCATGGCGATTAACATTTCAAAACTCTCCAAGGAATCGATGTATTCACCACCTTTGAGATGCTCGCCGTGTTAATATTGATGAATGAAGTGAAACGATATTGTGGAGGTAGCTGAACGATCTCTTCCATGTATATTGGGATCAAAAGCGTGGGTTGGTTCTCTCTTGATTCAATTCTAAGTATTGTAAAGTGTTGCACATTTTTTTTCTATCTATCTTTCAAGAACAGTGTTGATGTAATTTAATATAGATTGCTTCAATGAGGCTGTTTCAATGATTTTGTTGTTGATTTTGTTTGTGTTTGTCTTTGTAGTATTATTTTTACCACTACTACTACTACTACTACTACTACTACATATTT
>JAXIVD010002422.1:32500-60289 GCA_036785275.1 Cancer borealis | reverse complement strand
CCTACGAATGTATTCCTTAACACAATGCAAACCCTTAATTACTTTCCACACATAGCTCGACCAACAAGATTTCCCGATAGCCCAAACCTAGGCCAACCATCATTACTAGACCATATATGGACTAACTTCACACCCTCATCCTTATCAGGTATTTTCCACTATTGTATGACAGATCATCTCCCTATCTTTATAAATATCACCCAACAATCTGTGCCAAATATCAAACATAAGATTACTTTTAGAATATTCAACAACAACAATAACAATTTATTTACCAACAAACTTAACATAATAAATTGGGAAGAAATTCTCACTCTAACAAACTTAGATGATAATTTCAATCTGTTTTATAATACTGTCTATGATTTGTACACTAAATGCTTCCCCATGAAAACAAAATATGTATCCACAAAGAGACTCCACAACGCATGGCTTACTACTGGAATTCTCAATTCAATTAAACATAAATGTAAGCTATTTAAGATGTATAAACAAGGAACCATTTCACACGACATATTCAAACAATATAGAAACAAACTAACCCAACTTATACGTGCTGCCAAGTCCAACTATTATCATCAAATATTTAGTAATTTTAGAACTAGTACAAAGAAAATCTGGCAAACAATTAACGCGATAAAAGGCAGTATGTTCAATAAAAGCACAATTAAGACATTACAATATAACAATTCCCTATTACATAAACCATCAGACATATCTGAAGCCTTTAGTAATTACTTTTCAAATATTGCACCAGAACTAGATAACAATCTCCCACAATCTAATAGAAACCCAAAAGATTACATTAGAGATAATTACTTACAGTCAATGGTGTTTCCTATTGTCACAACAAATGAACTCAGTACAGTCATCAAGTCTTTAAATAACAAAACATCTAGTGTATATGAGATAGCTGTTCATGTTATTAAAAGAAACGTCAGTCAACTGTCAGTTCCTTTGACTTTACTATTTAACCAGTCTATTGCAATTGGGACTTTTCCAACTATGTTAAAAATCGCCAAAATTACTCCAATTCATAAATCCGGATCTACTAACGATCCTAAAAATTATCGCCCAATTTCTCAACTTAAAGTATTCTCAAAGATATTTGAAACTCTCATGAAAATGCATATAACGCGCTACCATGAAAATAAAAATATTCTAAACTCATCACAGTATGGTTTCAGGCAAAACTGCAACACGTTTACAGCACTGAATAAATGTTCAAATGATGTATTTTACGCTATCGATAACAAACTGTCTGTTTTATCCATCTTTATTGATTTTGCAAAGGCTTTTGACACAGTCAACCACAAAATTCTAATAACAAAATTACACCATTATGGAATTCGTGGCCAAATACTTTCATGGCTTAAAAGTTATTTAACAAACAGACATCAGTATGTAAATTTTGACGGTGAAAAATCTTCCACAACATCAGTTACACTTGGTGTTCCACAAGGGAGTGTACTGGGTCCTCTTTTGTTCCTTATATATATTAATGATATTTCGAATATTTTTTCTTATTGTAAAACTATATTATTTGCAGATGACATGACAATGTACCTAACAGGGCCAAACCCTGATCAACTTATACATAATGCTAATAATGAACTCAAAAAACTTCATGAATGGTGCCTATGTAACAGACTTACTATTAACACAGCCAAAACTCACTTCATGCTATTTACAATAAAACGAACTCTAAGTCTTCCACACTTGCAAATAAATAATGAAACTATCTCTAGAACTGATAAAATAAAATTTCTTGGCGTTACCTATGATGATTCGTTAACGTTTAAGCACCATATTAATAATCTTACTCTAAAAATTTCAAGACATATCGCCTTACTTTATCAAACAAAGGATTTTATGTCACAAGATGTACTTAAAACCATATATTATGCTCACATTCACCCATTATTAACCTACTGCAATCTCATTTGGTGTACAACTTACCCAACTTATTTAACTCCATTAAAATTACAACTCAAAAAAATAATAAGAATAATAACCCATAGCAATTATCTTGAACATACAAATCCTCTCTTCAAAGAAACTAAAATTCTAAAACTAGAAGACATTACCCAACTTGCAATAGCCACCTTTATGTATTCAAATAGGAACAGAATGCAAAGCTTTCTTCCGTCCCATGAGTATGATACCCGTCACCGCGATAACCTCACTCTTCCTCTTCATCGACTTACAAAATTTCAACATTCTACTTCTTACCTCGGCCCTCTTGTATGGAACTCTGTTCCCCTCCAAATACAGAATGCACCCTCCATTAATGTATTTAAAACTAGATTTAAGAACTATATTCTATCCACTTACTAAACCAAAATACTCTTTCATCCTATAAGATTGTTGTGAACAGACCCTACTGAGACCTTGGGTTATACGGAACTGTATTTCATACCACCTGTATACTTATGTATATCATATGTTCTATTTATTTACTTGTGCTTCTTGTATTTATAGTATCACATGTTAATCACCTGTTATACTCTTATCATCTAATATCTCTAGTATTTTTTAACTACTAGTAAGACCAATATCTTAATGCATTATTCTCCCTGTCATAGCCAGACATATTTTATCTCATTTTGTATCTATTATTTTGCCTGAAAAGCTTTTGCTTTAAAAAGGCTAACTATAGTTAATGTTATGTCTATAAAGATAAGCTTAAATGTACCTCCATATTGTTAATATAGTTATTAATAAAGTGTTCAAAGTGTTCTCTCTCTCTCTCTCTCTCTCTCTCTCTCTCTCTCTCTCTCTCTCTCTCTCTCTCTCTCTCTCTGATATTATTAATGTTTTATCTTCTCTCGGAGTGTGTTCTTACCTATGATTGGACTTTAACTCTCTGTATCTCAAGATATCGGTAGAGAAAGGCTTCAAACTTTTTTTTTTACCCGTCTTAAACGTTCGGAAGGAGATGAACAAGTTTTTTTTTTTTTCAGTATATGACAGAAAATATATCATGTATAATCAATGAACGAATGGAGAGATAAGGAAAACATTCACATTACACACGCCGTTTGATCCTCGTACACACACACACACACACACACACACACACACACACACACACACACACACACACACACACACACACACACACACATACACACACACACACACACACACACACACACACGATCAATGGAGATACATTGTTTTGTCTTGACCCAAGGAGCCACCGCATCGACACACACACACACACACACTATGCCACATGGGAGCGTTGCAACTTGGCACTGCCAGGCTCGGGTGGTGATGGGGACACTGTTAGGGTGCTGAGGTGCTAAGCTGGTAGTGTGGTGGTGGGAGGGTGTGTTGTGTTGTCTTAAGTAGTGAGTAAAGCAATAACATCCTTAATTCGGTGCCTCTTTGGTGCCATTCTGCCTCGTGGATGCATTCTTGAAGTCGCTTTTTACCGTCCATTGCTTCTAAGTGGGAGAGAGAGAGAGAGAGAGAGAGAGAGAGAGAGAGAGAGAGAGAGAGAGAGAGAGAGAGAGAGAGAGAGAGAGTTGCCTATTAATGGGAAACGACCGTTCAACCAAAGTTACAAACACTACAGTAATCTCAACCAGATTTAACCACAGTCACTATCTACTATTCCACTTCTATACAACGCTGCAGATGACTGAACGGGAACAGCAATAGGGAAGAAGGAGTAGGTGATATAATGTCGAGAATCTATAAAGCAAGGCAACCATCGTGTGCGTAATAGCTTGTAGCACCACCAACACTCACAACACATGGATGGGGCCAACACAAGGCTGGCTGTGACAAGGGTTCGGAAGCACACGAGGGGTTATTTGGCAAGCCTGTGTGTTGGTCGTAATGAAGGGAAGATAAGCTAGGATTAGATAATGATGTACTGAATTAGGGCCAGTATAATTAACAAGATGATTGGTTGTTAACGAAGAGAGGGACACACACACACACACACACACACACGATATCTACGTAGTATCATGATGGCCTTGTTTCTCCCTCAGCATATCATATTTGGTTTGTAAACAGTGTAATGCCTCATGATTCTCTCCTCTTCATGAAGGTAGAATTTGCACATCACTCTAGTTCGATTAAATTGTGATAAGTTGACATTATGAACCTTAAACACCCAAAATAGGAACCCAGAGGAGGGAACTCGAATATAGCGGATGAGAGAGAGAGAGTGAGAGAGAGAGTGAGTGTGGTGTGTGTGTGAGTTTAACCAAAAAAGGCATTTACCCTATATATATGTGTATACTTAAAAATAGCTGAGTTTTTTTTTACATTGACATTAAAAAGCAAATTATAAAGTGAATGTCATTATACTGTGGTGCTTGTAGTGAGGGAGCAGCATTAGGTTGGTATTAGTGTCAGTGACCAGCAGGGACAAAGGGCGCCACTGACTAACGTTAAGTGCAGCTGAACTGAACTCTGAACGGACTGTACTGTACTATAATACTACGCCACGAGTACCAAAGTCCGCCGCGCGACACACCCTTGAGGCTTAGCGTGGTGATTGGTGGGTGGCCATCACACGAATCTTTGGACTTGGAAAACACATACGAACCTTGATAACATTTATTATCATTACAATCATAAGTATGAATCTCGGAATCTTTATTTACTTTTTTTTTTCGATCATTTTTAACGCTTAGATAAGTTAGTTAATAGTGAGTGAGGTTTACTACTATTACTATCACACTTTCATTTCGCAACTACGTATATAACATTTTCAAAGGAGTGCAATGATACGTCTCCCCGGGAACTTAAACTGAACTTGACATTTAGAATTCTCAGTTATATTTTTTGTGTCGTGGCGTTGTAGCTTACCGTCTATTCTATTTTCCTGCTTCCCTAACTGTCTTCTCGGGGAAATGAATAAAAGGAAGCTGCTTATCAAAAATGTGAAAGGCAGAATGTCACCAAGAATAAGACATCCTGAGGAAAGCATTATTGTTTGTTTTCATTTCCTTCAAAGCCCGTCTCGCTTATCTTTCAATGGAGTATGTGCTCTCTGGCGTGTAATCATTGGTGGGATTCCCCGTGTCGGTCTCTGGGTGCAAGATACAGTTCTCTTTTTTCCTTCTCTTTTCTTGCTTTCGTTTTTGAGTTTCCGTGTGTGTGTGTGTGTGTGTGTGTGTGTGTGTGTGTGTGTGTGTGTGTGTGTTTACCTAGTTGCAGTATACAGGGCCTGAGCTACACTCATGTGGTCCTGTCTCCGTATCTATATTTGTCCAGTTTTTCCTTCAGTTGATGTATACATTCTTTGTTATTATAATATCTTCCTTCAGTCCATTCCAAGTTTCTATACTTCTTTGGTGTGTGTGTGTGTGTGTGTGTGTGTGTGTTCGTTCAAGCTGCGCTAAAGTAGATACTCATAAAAACTGTCCTCAAGAGTTGATTAGCAATCAGTCGTCTGAGGTCAGCATGCTGAATGAGAAACAATACTACTATTATAATAATGATTCATTAAGATGTGATTGTGTCGTTTTACACCTAACTTTTTTTTATTGGCATTTATAATTAATCAATACAGTTTATTTAGCTGAAAGTAGATGCAGTAAAAGCTGCCATTATTGTTTATTGGTATTGGGTATGAGACGCATTTATCATTTGAATGACGCATTACTGTAATAATTCCAAACAGTTATTTATGTTAGTCAAATATTTCGTTTTAATTTGGGTTTCGTTTACGTCACGTGGAAGTTGCTGATGAAGGCGAAAACCCTATTTAAGGTCTATTTGATTATAAGTTTATGGAATATTACTATATTTATTACTCTATATATTAGACTGGCACGCCACTTTAGTCACCTGTACTTACTATATCTTAGCCAGGTGTTGATGTAAGTACCAGCTGGCCCTGTAAGAATAGATGAGCACCAAAACTGACAATATGAACCTTATAGATCCGAGCCGGGTTCGAAAACTTTGAACAGCATGCACCTGATCTTAGCCATTTTACTTGCCTCAGCTGTGGCGGAAACTGTTCCACAAACGTCAGCGTGTATCTAGTGCCTAAGTAAGTTATTAACAGTAGAGTTGATTATTACTTGATTAGCATATTCTTTCAAGACCACGGTTGCCAGTATGTTTGTGGTCAATGGAACAGACTTGCCCTGACAGCCTGGCAATGCAAAGGCGGGTAGAAAGCTGTTGGTGAGCCTTTGTGGCCATTGTGATGAGGATGTTGCTACAGGCCACAGTAACATGAGAGCCAGTCGGTGTGTGTCTGGTGTGTTCGTGTGGTGGTTGGGACCGTTTGTCGTGCACTTAGTATTGGTGAAATATATGTTGAATGTTTAATGATCCATGAATACCGCCTGGAAACGGTTATCAATAGTGTTTACACTTCTACATTGTTTTCAAATAGTGATTGAGGTCAGTTTGCAGTTTTAACCAACGGAATCATTTCTGGTGCGCAAAATGAAGAAGTGACTATTGATTTCATCCAATACTTCCCTCACGTAAGCCTCGTTTTCAAGTTATGCTTCCAACCTTTTCCCTAACTATTTTAAGGGGAACCCGTATAAAACCGTGATTTCTTGACTCGACATAATGCCACTTCATAACCTCTTAACCACCTAATATATGCAGTGTGAATGGTCCTGAATCTACATTAGTCTCGCCAGAACCAGAGTTAATGCGTCATCGTTAACCTTGACCATACCATCACAACATTATTGATGATGTTGCATTCATTGTTCCGTATTCATGAAGGTGTGATGCTGAATCAACCAATCTCTCTCTCTCTCTCTCTCTCTCTCTCTCTCTCTCTCTCTCTCTCTCTCTCTCTCTCTCTCTCTCTCTCTCTCTCTCTCTCTCTCTCTCTCTCTCTCTCTTCTCTCTCTCTCTCTCTCTCTCTCTCTCTCTCTCTCTCTCTCTCTCTCTCTCTCTCTCTCTCTCTCTCTCTCTCTCTCTCTTTCACCGAACTTTTATTCTGTTTCTACATGTATGGGAATATATTTCAGCGGCAGAAATGATAACCAGTCTTGTGAAATTATTCTTTTTTTTTTTCTCTCCATTTTTAAAAAGTTTTATTGCATTCCATCCTCTCCCACATACTGCAGTGTTGTTTCTGTTTCTTACTTCTAGTTGTTCCTCATGCTTTGCAGTTGATTGACTATAGAAAGTCATCGTCTATTGTAATCTTTGTAAAATAAATGTTTCTCTTGTGGTATTATAGAACTTAATGTCATCAGCCAGCGTCATGCTTATTAACAAATCATGGTTACTTATCTCTATTTCTTTTATTTCAGAAACTCCAAAATGGTTGGCCAACTTGGTGGGTTCAGTTGGCATCTCGTTCGTGTTCTTCGTCACCCTGATGAAGGTGCGGCAATACCTGCTGAGGATCCTGCTGGCCTACCGAGGATGGATGTGTGAGTGTCATCTGTGTTACTGTTCACCACTCTCTTATTGAATAACAAACTCGATAGGCCAAGGG
Source organism: Cancer borealis (assembly GCA_036785275.1). NCBI lineage: Eukaryota > Metazoa > Arthropoda > Malacostraca > Decapoda > Cancridae > Cancer > Cancer borealis. The sequence continues at coordinate 52,839 of JAXIVD010002422.1, read as the reverse complement.
CAGGTTAGTAAGGTCATTCACTTCATGTAGATGCTGCATACACACAAACACACATAATATTGATTTTTTTTATGTATGATATATACCACTACAAATATATTCTTAGGAAGATCTAGTGGAGTTGATTTGATTGATTTTCGGATTTTACATTTTTATGTATAATATCTCTCTCTCTCTCTCTCTCTCTCTCTCTCTCTCTCTCTCTCTCTCTCTCTCTCTCTCTCTCTCTCTCTCTCTCTCTCTCTCTCTCTCTCTCTCTCTCTCTCTCTCTCTCTCTCTCTCTCTCTCTCTCTCTCTGATTTATCCATCAAGATTATGGTCACTGATTGCTGGTCATTAATTTTGTTGTAAAGGTGCTTATTTGACTTGGTGGTTTTATCAATTAAGTAGTTTATTTCACTTTTCATAATGTGCTCTAGAATACAAAATAGTTTCCTGGGATCTGTTTCTTCTGTTTAACTTTTTTTCCTGGTGTGTTTTCAGATGAGAATGTGAGGGAGGTATCCTGGAAGAACAAACTTTGGGGTCTGACGGTGAAGTTTGTGTCTGGGTACCAACCTTCCCTCTATTCCTGCCAACGCTCTCTCCCTCGCATGCCTATTCCTGCCCTGGATGAGACTCTCAGTGAGTGTTTGCACCATGTGTAGTTTCTTCTTTTCCATATTTTTCATGCAAGATACTTGTTTGTGTGTATATAAAGGACATGAATATTACTAGTACCAGTGTAGTGAAAACATAACAGTTAGCAGTTAAATTAAATTAATTTTTAAAAATTAGTTGAATTAACTTGTGTTATTTCACGTTGCTGGAAGTGTACACTTTTTTTTTTACCATTATAGTAAGATAAAACTGAAACAAAAAACTATCCTTGTTCTTTTCTTGAGACATATACGTGTTCATGTTCTTGTATACACCTTCAACAATGTATAATATATCAGATTCATAGTTATAAACTGGTGAGTGGCAACTTTCATGTCACATAATCTTTTGTCATTTGCTCATAAGTGAATCTGAGTAATGAAATGGATGGTGAAAAGTTTGTACAGTATTTGCTTTGGATGACTAAACATACTTACACCATAATCATTATGCAATAAACAATTTTGTAATTGATAAACTTTGTGGGTAGTATGTATGTGAAGTTTATGAATAGAGTGAAGCTTTATAACATACTAAATAAAAAAGGGCATATACAAGTCTGATGTTTAGTGAATGTTGATGTATCAATTCACAGTAATAACACTTTATCAGAGGTCATACTCACCCTTCAGTGCATCAAGTGTTTTATCATATCACTATGTAGTCAGGGAGTTAAAGAAACTAAGTACTTAATAAGGATCCAGTATTTACTTTCAACAAACTGTTCTCAGATAAGTTGTTGGATAGCTTGAAGCCTCTATGCTCAGAGGAAGAATATAAAGACTACTGCAAACAGGCACAAGACTTTGAGTGCAGCATTGGACCTCGCCTGCAGCGCCTTCTCTACCTCAAGTCATGGTGGGCACCCAACTATGTCTCAGACTGGTGGTGAGTGTCGCCCTTCCTTCCTTCCTTCCTTCCTTCCTTGCACCTCCAACACGTGCAAGCGAATACTGTAAACTATGGTGATGTTGTGGGCTCAGGGTTTGGATGAATATTTTAGTAATTTATTTTTTATTTATTTAATTTATTTATTTATTTATTTATTTATATATATATATATATATATATATATATATATATATATATATATATATATATATATATATATATATATATATATATATATATTTTTTTTTTTTTTTTTTTTTTTTTTTTTTTTTTTATATAATTTGTTCAATTTTTTTGTAAAGGAGATTTGTCAGTAAAAAAAAGATTTACTTGCTATTTTTTCCATCATCTGGATCACACATGATCAAGAGACTAGTAATAAGCCTCCCTCACTTACCACCACCTCTTCAGATAGTGACTCACTGTAAAACACAGGAACCTCATCCACTCATGGTCACATCTCAATTTGGTAATTACCATTATATCTATAGGTGCCAGGCATGTCATCACAGGGTAATAAACAATGATTGTAAGATGTGGACAGCAAGTAAATGAGATTTGTCAAGGATTATGGTAATACAGAAGTCTATCCTCGAAATGGTTGTGGCATTAGAAGAGTATAATACAGTAATAGAGAAATATATGAGATGATAGGTGTGGAGGAGCAGTCTTCAAGAACAAAAAATGATGTTACACAATGAACCAGATGTACACTAAGATGATGTTTTGTTTTGATAAAATCTTAAGATATTTGTCTTCTAGAATAATGTTGAATTGCTAATTCAATTGTTTTATGTGTGTGCGTGCTTTCCTCAGGGAGAAATATGTGTATTTGATGTCTCGATGTCCACTAGTTATCAACTCTAACTACTATGCACTGGACCACTACATCTGGACTCCCACCTCCAGGCAGGTGAGTGGCCTACACAATGCAGGTTGGTGGCTCATATGCTTAAAGAGACAGATCCTTTCCTTTCCCATAATTGATGATTTTACCAGCCGTTCATGATTTAAACACAAAATATACATGGTTCTGATTGTAATAGACTTGTTCATTTAGGTTTCAAGAGCAGCTAATGTGGTGCATTCCATCCTGAGCATCAAACGTCAGATTGACCGTGAGGAGCTGCAGCCACTCCTGCTGCGTAACACCATCCCAATTTGCATGGCCCAGTATGAGCGCCTCTTCTCCACTGTACGGTGAGTGTGAGCAGCACACGGCACTTTGCGTCACTGCTCTAGGCTCAACACACACACAAACACACACAACACACACACACACACACACACACATACATACATATAGGTATATATATTCCTGCCTTCCATGGTGCATTGTACCACAATGAATTGCTTTAAACTCAAACCTGACTACCATTTCCTCCAACAAGGTTTCTGATAAAAGCTATATGACAAGTCATACTGCTGGCTGTTTGACTATGTTGCCTCTGACTTTAAACTGTAATATTTACATAATATTGCATTTACTCAACCTTGAGTATTATGTACAATATTATGTACAGACCACCTAGTTTGGATCTAGGGTCTGCGTGGTCTGATTTTCTATGAAGGACATAAAATCTACAACATATCAAGGTATTTCTCAAATTTATTTGTTTTATAGTACAGCACCTAGACAGTATGTGAATAGGAGTAACAGACTAATTTGGTGGTTACTTGCAGAGTACCTGGAGAAGAGATTGATGAACTGCTTCACTTTGAGTCTCGAGAGTCTCGCCACATTGTGGTGTGGAGGCAGGGACTCTTTTATCAGCTCAGCATTTATGATGACAAGAATCAGCTGCTGTCTGTCACTGTTTTAGAACAGTTCTTCCAAGATATTATTGATGATGCTGACAAACACAAAGGTAAAGGATTGTTTCAATGTATTCTGAATGTCCCAAGAACCAGTGATGAATTATCACATTTCACTCATATCTTTGAAGCTGTGCAATATCTTTAATTCAGAATTTAAGATCACTACTATCTCAACTGGGTCAGGACCTCAAATACTGGATTCAGAGACTCTTAAGGCTTTGTCTCTAAGAGAATTATGTACTTCTGTTAACACTTTCATAACACAAATATTTAACACTTTTCAAACTGCATGTGGGGAGGTTTTGTTTTCTTGATCTCTTTGCAGGACACATTTTTGTGTAGTCTCCTTTTATTCTCAACTGCTTTCTTTTTTACCTTGGGCCACTGTTGTCATTGTTGGCAGAGAGTGTGAGTGAGAGTGAACGCAGCGTTGCAGCTCTCACTGGACTCCCAAGAACTGAGTGGGCACGAATCCTGAGAGAAAACTTTAAGTCAGGCATTAACAAAGACAACATGGATCTTATCAACAAGGCTGTTTGCATGGTTAGTTTCTACACTTTATTAACCCTCAGTAAAATGCTTTAAGGTGGGTCCTTGCATGATACAATACAATATTCAAAGGTAGACAAATTTTAGCATGTATGTATTCTTGTTCTTTTAATGATGAAGTATATCGTTTTACTAATCCTTTTATTTGGTTTGTAAGAGCAATTTTGTAATGTTTAATTATTATAAACTATCAAATACTATTGTAGTACAATTGTATATCATGCACTGAGAAGTTGCATCAGTTTGAATTTATATCACCATTCCGGTATTTTCTTCCAGGTTGTATTAAGTGATAAAGTTCCTGAGGGTTTATCTCTGAAAGGAAAGATGCTTCTTCATTCTGATGGACGCACCTTGTGGTGAGTGCTTGCTTCTCTCAATTGCTGATGATCGAGTGTGCATCATTACAGTAAAAAACCTTGAAGTAATACAGGAGACTAACAATAACAGTAGAAATATATATCACTCCTCTAGTATGAGTATGCTGTATCACATAAAAGTATTCTGTACATTTTGGCAATAGTATCTAAGGGTTGACACAGGGGGCCGAGTGATTTCTGTGGTACAGTGCTCAGCTCGTGACCTAAAAGTTGCAAGTTTGATCCTGGCTTATGGCAGCTTCTTGGCGAGATGTTATTTAATCACACATCAAATGCATCCTGAAAAGCTACTGTGATTCACATAAGTTTGAATAAGATAAACCGAGTATCAAGTCTTATACATCTTACTCGTATCAAGATAAGAAATAGGTCACAATATAATGGTTTCATTTTAGTTGTTATTCCTAAGTTCTTATTCACTAGTGTAATGATGAAACATTTAGGAGGCAGGACCAGGTTGACTGACTGATTGACAGTTCTTGTGCTGCAGGTGTGATAAGAGTGTCAACGTGTTCTTCTTCCCGGACGGTCAGTGTGGCCTCAACGTGGAGCATTCCATGGCCGACGCACCTGTCATGGGCCATGTTTGGGAGTATGCAATGACCATGGAGTGAGTCCCATACTAGTTCCTTGTTTGGAATCAAAATGTTGTGGTTAGCAATGAACCAGAACCTTGTAGTATCTTGTAGAATTTGTTCATATTTCAAGAAGTTTTTCTTAAGGAATTGTGAGAGTATCTTGTGGAAATCCACAAGGTATCATCTTTGTATCATAATTCGTCTCCATCGACATAACCTCATTATTTCTTCCAATCAGCGTTAGTATCTAGACCAGTGATTTTCAATCTTTTTCATCTCACGGCACATTTAGCTAGGCAATAAAATTATCGAGGCACACTAAAAGAATAGAAATGATAAGAATGTGTTCCGATAGAGCGCCCAAAATCCACCGAACTGTTGCTCTGATTTGACTCGTGTGAGCCCACCTTTATATCTCTGGCTTACATCCCTGAGCACATCAGGCAGCCTGCAAAAAAGTGGTCTAGCAATATCCCCAAGCCACCCTCGCGCATGCGCATTACTGCAGGGTAGGGGAGATTGGCGGTTCTACACGACTGAATCCAGGAGAGACTGCCAATTGGGCCTTTAATGAACAATACATTTATTTATTGTAGTGTTGAAAAATAAGAGTAAGACATAATTTCAAAATGTGTAATACAATTTCTGGAAAAAAATACTGGAAACCCTGTCCCACGACCCTTCCTTGAAGGAGGATCAACCCTACTAAGACACCCGCGGCACACCCACGGATGCTTCACGGCACACCGGTTGAAAATCACTGATCTAGACCCTAGAAGTAAAGAATATATCATTATTAAGTTAACAGTTTGCTCAGTGAAATAGGCTACATACACAATTGCACCTCAATAACCCCGTCATTCAAGACATCCACAGATACATATCTAGTTATTTTGGGCTGTAGGCAGACAGAATTAAGCATAAAGGTTTTGTGGCATAGGAAAGAGAAAATAGATGTGAAATTACTTGGAATATCCTACCACCTAACTCCTTTTGTGTGTGCATGCGTACATGAAATATTTTTTTGTGCATGTCTCTTTCTTATTTATTCTTACAATGATACTTTTAACAGAGTTATTGAAAGGAGATACCTGGACAGTGGACAGGTAATGCCTCCACCAAAATCCTTTAAGCCCGGCAGAAGCACTCATCCACGAAGAATCATCTGGGACATCACAGATTCCCTGGAGAAGCAGATCAACAAAGCTTATACATTTAATCAAAAGGTATGCACTGAAAAATTACAGAATTATTCACATAGTTTATGATGATAATTTACTATCGATATATCATAAATGAATTCTGTAAACACAAAATTCATCTCCAAACTACATACCTTTTGAATTATCAACTTGCAATGAAGGCTGTTTTACACAGCAGAAAACTAATTATGAATTAATTTACAGAACAATGATGATTTGGATCTTGTGATATGGGAACACAAAAAGTTTGGGAAAGGAATAATTAAAAAGGCCAAGATTAGTCCCGATGCCTTCATTCAGATCTCCCTTCAGCTGGCTTATTACCGTCATACTGGCAGGTAAGTAACACTATTTGAAGTATTGCTATGATCCTCTCAAGTAGCCATTACTGTAAAATGTTCAACTTGAGTAATTAGTGCCTGAAAATTACTGGAGAAAGTCAATTTGGGGTCAGCTTAATTTAATTCAACCTTACATAAGAGGTAACAAAATAAATCATAACTGCTTTTTTTTTCCCCTGACTGACAATGATCTATATATTATTACCTAAAACTGATGAAATATAATATTGGTTGTCATGTGGTAAGAAAATGTAAACGGTACTATAGCCTGCACCGCTTCCTGGACACCCAGGCCGAGGGATGTTAATTCCTTGAGAGAGAGAGAAGAGAGAGAGAGAGAGAGAGAGAAGAGAGAAGAGAGAGAGAGACAGAGACAGAGACAAGAGAGAAGAGAGAGAAGAGAAGAGAGAGACAGAGACAGAGAGAGACAGAGACAGAGACAGAGAGGAGAGAAGAGAGAGGAGAGAGAGAGGAGAGAAGAGAGAGGAGAGAAGAGAGAGGAGAGAGAGAGGGAGAGGAGAGGAGAAAGGGAGAGAGAGGGAGAGGAGAGGAGAAAGGGAGAGAGAGGGAGGGAGAGAGGAGAGGAGAGGAGAGGGAGAAGAGGAGAGGAGAGGAGAGGAGAGGGGGAGAGAGGAGACGAGACGAGACGAGAGCTTTTCTAGCTTTTGCTCTCTCGCTTTTGCTCTCTCTCTCTCCCTCTCTCTCTTTTTTGTGTATTATACATTTATTTTTATCCACATTTTAAACAAGGAAATTATAGAATTATTGAGAGAGCGAGAGAGAGAGCGAGAGAGAGAGAGAGAGAGAGAGAGAGAGAGAGAGAGAGAGAGAGAGAGAGAGAGAGAGAGAGAGAGAGAGAGAGAGAGAGCGAGAGAGAGAGAGAGAGAGCAAGGAATTAACACCCCTCGGCCTGGGTGTCCAGGATGCGGTGCAGGCTATAGTACATCAAAAATTTAGGAAGCTCTCTTGAACACATCCCTATTTCCTTCTTTTAATAATTTTTCTTTTCCCCCCCCTGTGTGCTAGCTTCTTGAAATCCATCCCTCGCATATAACGAGGTTCTACATGTAATGACAGCAAAATGATGATAATAGATATATAGACATGAGCTCTTTTCTTGTATGTTACTAGGTAAAGACACACTAGAACATCACTTTATTTTCAGGTTCTGTCAGACATATGAGGCATCAGCAACAAGACTTTACCAGAATGGCCGCACAGAGACTGTCAGATCATGTACTGAAGAATCCGCTGCATTTGTCAGGTATGTTTGTTTTGGTGGAGTGCTGACGTGAGTTTTGTCAAAGGATACTTGCAGCCTATGTAGATCTCGAGGTGGTGTTTGATTCAGTGCATTGCACGGCACTCTGGGATCTCCTGCACCTTCGTGGTATTCCTGCAGAGATTATTGGTCTTCATTTACTCCTTGAAGACATTCCTCCCTCATAACCCTTGCAAGTGATCCTAGGACACCTACCCCACAGCCCCTTTCTCTTATTTCTCCTTCCATCTCTCCATTTTTTGGGATAACATTACCTCACCATCCTGTTGGTGATACATTCATCCTGTAAGGTGTTTGCCTAAAACAACTTTTTTTTTTTTTTTTTCCCACAAATATACCATCAGGTGCTCACCATTTTCATTCAGTCCATCTACACCACCACATGGTACTCACTAAAGGAAGATGCATTTTATCATACCTTTCAGGGCTTTTGTGAGCGCCAAGTTGTCCAAGCCTGATCTCCTGCAGCTGTTGAGGGTGGCAGGAATACGGCACCAGAAATTCTACCGGGATGCCATGAATGGACTAGGAATCGACCGTCACCTCTTCGCTCTCTTTGTAGTCTCCAAGGGACTGGGTTATGTAAGTTCTTCTTAACTCATCAAGGTTCTGAAAGGCAGGACAGGATTTACCTCTTTGTGGGCCCGAGGCCTAACTCATCAGTGAGCCAAAAATTTTATAGAAATGTTGGCATATATCAGAGTATTGATTACGTGTTTATATTTTTTACTGTAATTTATTTTGCAATGGCCAAATGTCAACAAATACTACGTAATATTATATTATAACAGTACACTTGAAAAAATGTTATACACTGACACGCTGCACAACAAATTAGTTTCATTGGCTCCTCAGATATCTGTTAGTGGCGCCTCAGTGGTTAGCACGTCTGGCTACGAATCCTCTGGCCTGAGTTCAATCCCAGACAACAGCAGGCGGCGCACAATTCACCCAGCTGTTCATCCTTCCAAACGGGTTGGTAGATAAATGATTATCTAAGGAAGCCTGGGGAAGGTAAACTGTGGAAAGTCAGATGTCACAGTGGCCCTGTGTCCCGGCCACCACAGGCTCAAAGGCCAATGTGACGGGAGATGAGCGCCCACAGCTACACACAGCTATAGCGTGTACCCCCACTTTACACTTTACCTCAGATACCAGTAGGCCCTAGGCCAATGGCCTACTAAGGTAAAGTAGAGAGACACACTGTAGCTGTGCGTAGCTGCAGGCATTCATTTCCCTTCACATCGGCTTTTGAACCTGTGGTGAAAATTAATTTGTTATCCTGGGACACAGGGCCACTGTAACATCTGCCTTTCTACGGTTTACCTTCTCCAGGTTTCCCTAGGTACCCATTTATCCACCAACTCGTTTGGGAGGATGAACAGCTGGGTGAGCTGTGTACCGACTTTCCTTGTCCAGGATCGAATTCAGGCCAGTGGATTCGTGGTCAGACATGCTAACCACTGCACCACTGAAGTACTGCTTTGCCTATTGTTAAATCCAGCCCTGGTTGCATGTAACATCTTTGTGTCTACAATCAAACTCTTTGAGCATTCTATGTGGCTATATGCCATCACTGATATTTTATGTCTGTGAAGTTAACCATCCAGGCTAAATGCGCTACTAAGGGATGGATATGGAAATTTCCACACCCCCAATGAAAATGAGTTTTCATAGAGAGCATATATCAGAGGGATCAGATTTAGGAGCATACTTGAGTACAGTTGGGTTCCTAAGTTTATCGTGCACAACATGCTCACCAAGGTAAATTTTCATGCAAAAGTCTAATTGTGAAATTATTCAGAAATTGAAATGCCCCTGTAGACATGAAAAATAAATAAGTAAATGCATGATTAAATTTCAGTTTGGATATAAGAACATAAGAAATGGGGAGACTGCAAGAAGCCAGTTAAATGACCTACACGAGGCAGCTCCTTGTCCCCCACCCTTGGAATAATCCAATATTTAGCAATCCTACCTGTCATCCCTATCCATACTCTGATTCAACCGTCTTTTAAAGCTACCTATTAACTGCTATTGCTAGCTCAGAATCGTATGCTCATATCAAGTGGGAACTAGTGAAGTAGGCACAGACCAGTAGGGCTCCTACTGCAACTGTTGTTCAGGAGAGATTTGATTCTCATTTACATCGGAACAGAGCGTTTCACCAGTACCCTGACAGCCAACAGCTGCAGCCCCCCACCAGTCTGAGCCATTGGAATAATCCAATACTTAGCCATCCCACCTGTCATCCCTATCCATACTCTGATCCAACCGTCTTTTAAAGCTACCTATTGACTCAGCACTTACTACGTGTCTACCCAGCCTATTCCAATCGTTCACCACTCTGTTAGTGAACCAATATCTGCCTATGCGGGAAATTTGTCTTGAATTCTAAAACCTGATCAATGTTTTCCTTATTAATTCCTTTTACCCATATAGCAATTTACCTCAACTGTTTTTCAGGAGAGTCAATTTTTGGAGTCTGTGATGAAGCGGCCTTGGACACTCTCTACCTCCCAGCAACCACAGCAGCAGATCCAAGCCAACACTCCTGACATCAACCTGGAACCATTCAGGAAAATGGTAAGATTGTTGTTCTCTAAGTAGCTCTTTCATGTTAGCACATGCATGGGTGTGTTTATGCATGCCTAGTTTGGGTTACCCGCCTTAGGGCGATAACAACCTGTTATATAGATACAGCTTCCCTTGAACTATGATAACTGAGGAACCCCACAGCTAGGTTTACCCAGAAGGGATTAAGGGAAGTGAAAAAAACAGTAGAATGATTTTCAGTTATTTACCTCATTTTTCAAACCAAGGTGATGTTTCATACTTGAGGTTAATAATTAACATTTGATTCACACAATATCAAGTTTCATAAATCACAATATTTGTTATTTTTCTGGGATGTCCACTTTTAAGAGTAAAACTTGTATGGAATTGGAATCACAATCTTATCCTTGAATCAAAGAAACCAATGCAGTGAAGTAATAGATTAATTTTTACCTGACAGTGTTCACCTGGTGGTGGGTTTGGACCAGTGTCTGACGAGGGTTACGGCGTCTCGTACATGCTGCCCACAGAGTACAACATCTTTTTCCACGTGTCCTCCAAGCGATCATGCCCCTCCACAGACTCCAGCAAGTTTGCTAACCTTATATTTAAGAGCATGGATGATATTAGGCTTCTGTTTGACGACTCGCAGCTTGACGACTCTTAGTGCAAACTGTAAGATAATTGAATATCAGATTATTCCGTATACTTTCCAGTAAACAATATGTATGGCATTGATGTGTTCATTAAGTAAGTGTAAAGAATCTTCTTTTAAATAAGAAGAATGTTTTTATTTTGAATTATTTATGGTCTTTGTACAGGTATAAATTTTATCTTGATTAACTATCAAATGTTAAAGTTCTATATAAATCTTATTAAAGGGAACTTGTACACAAATCTATTATGGTAATTCCACAGTGTGTGCAGTCTTTCAAGAGCTTGTGTATTTGTGCTTGGACGAATACAGTAATCCTTCCTCAACCATGGCTTTCTCAACCACAATTTATAGTGTGTAGACAAAATGTCACAGCAGTATATTCTAAATATTTGGAATTCCATTGTGAACCAAATTTTTATGTGAAAACTGATGTTGAAAAGTATCTAGAGAAAGATAGAAAGCTGTAAAGTGCTTTTGTGGATATATGATCGAGTACATAAGAAGTCGCTGTGGGATGTATGTAGGATAGGAGGACGTCGGCAGGAGGGGTTCAAGGCATTCTGGAGGCAAGTACATTTGTAGAAGTGCACAGAGAATGGAGTGACTGTTTTAGGATTGGTGTGGGAGTGAGGCAGAGGTGTGTGATATCACCTTAGTTGTTCAACATATGAATGGATGGATAAGAGAGATGATGGTCAGAATGAGATATATGGATGCTAAGATGAGGTTGGATGGTGTGCAAAACTCCCTGGTGGTAGGTTTGTTTGCAGAGAGTAAGATGTTATAGAGGGTGTTAGATGCTTTTAATTTAGTGTGTAATGGGAGGAAGTTGAAAGTAAATTCCAACAAGAAAAACAATTATTATCTTTAAAAGGCTAGAGGAGGCAGTTGATTTTATGAAGAAAAAAAAAGAATTATGCTAAGGGGAGTGGAAAGGGAGGAAGTGAGTCAAAGTACTTGGGAGCAATTCTATGTAAGCATTGGGGGCATGAAAGGGGAAATGAGAGGGAGACAGGTAATAGGGATACTGAAGAGTGTTATGAATGGGAGGAATGTAAGTATGGAAGCTAAGAGGGATATAAGAGATAGCATTATCCTACCTACTCTGACAATTGCATCAGAAACATAGAATTAGAAGAGCAAATTATTGGAAGGGAAGTATATCAAGGTGTAGAACAAACAAGTATGAAGTAGCGAGAGGTGCTTAGAAGGGGATGGCGGTTCCAACATGGAATGTAGCATAGCAGTCAAGAATATGAACAGTGAGTTTGAGCTTCGTAAAGGAAACGTAATTGTGTATAAAAAAAAATTTGGCATGGGTGCAATAACAAAGGTAATAGATTGTGGAGCAGTTGAATGGGTAAAGTATGGCACACTGAGGTGGTTTCAATAATGGGTTATAATGATGATGAGTTTAAGAGACTAATTGAGTGAAGTTGAAGGGCAGACTACAAGAGGAAGGCCGCCAGTGAAGCAGAGGGATGGAGGGAATCAGTAATGCAAGGAGAGATTACAGTGTGGCCTTCACCATGACAGAACATGGAAAGATGGGCTTTTACCGTAGCCACTACCTTGAGAGTGGTCCTTGGAGTGGTATGAGCCATCAGAGGTATAAATAGATTGATAGATTCCATTGAGAAGTTGCACTGTAAAGAATCTTCAACCTGCCCACTGCAGTAGTGCTCATTGCTCAGTGCGACTGTTTGTTACAACTCCATATATTTGTTGATAAATACAAAATAAACTTCAAAATCTATTACATATATTCAATGCAAGCATGGTTGCTGAATAGATAGGACCAGAGAATATAGAACGAATCATGTCAGCGTGATATCAAAATGGGCATCTAACTTTAAATCCCAAGCTCCACTTGGCTATGTGTGAATCCCATTAATTATACAACTAATGGCATGGAAAAAATTGACATTTCACATATTTTTGTTCATATGCATTCACAGTAAAGACATTATAAACATATCGTAAGATAGTTTACTATAAATCTAATAAACTTACTACAATTTAGCCATGTCAGACTGGAAATCTAATGCCTGCACTAAGTTCCTGTACAGGCAAGTCTTTCCATCATGTCAAACACAAGGTTACTCAAGAATTTAATTTCTATGATTGAAGAAGGAATACTGTACTATTATTCATAGATTATAACTCATTTTATCTGAACTTCAGCTGGTCAGACATTCCAACACCTAAAAACAGTTAAACATTTCATCCATGTAATCATCCATGTACATTCTTGTATCCACTAACATGTACACCACTCACACATGTTCTCAGGATGTAACAGGTTATTACAGAATGCAATTAATGGTTAGTATAAAATTAATATTATAAACTGTAATGAAACACTATTAAAATCAACTTTCCGAAAGAACATAATTTTGAGTATTTTTATACCTCTCTCTCTCTCTCTCTCTCTCTCTCTCTCTCTCTCTCTCTCTCTCTCTCTCTCTCTCTCTCTCTCTCTCTCTGGAGGTAACTATAAACGTAACATAACTATAAACTGTCTCAGGGTCTAGATGACACTGTTAGGAGCATTTCTAGCCCCATATTATACTGTCAGAAACCTATACTAAAAGGGGGGCTGCGCCCCCCCTGGATCACCCCACTGACACTATTCTAACTTAACCTAATCCTATCCAGACTCTGAAATCTTAAATCACAACAACAAATTCAAAAAAAAACAATTAATTAAGCAATACTAAAAAAAAAATAATTAATTAATTAATTTTTTTTTAAATTTGATAAATAAATAAATCCCTAACACTAACCTAACCTAACACCCCCCCACCCCCGTTAGGACACTGTTCAAACACAAACAGAAATCTATCCTGAGCAAGGGCTGCGTCCCCCTTGGATCTAACCTAATCTAACCTAACCGCTCCGACACTATTTTAACTATCTCGATCTTATTATTAATTTCTGACAGTGTAATATGGGGCTAGAAATGCTCCTAACAGTGTCATCTAGACCCTGAGATAGTTTAGAGTTACGTGCGGTGTATTGGTTGACACTGCAATAATACCTATTATCATATTATTTATTCATCATTATGATATAGTATTAGTATAGCATTATAATAGTATAGTATAGCATTATAATAGTATTAGTATAATAGTATAGTAGTATAGTACTAAAGTATATAGTATTATAATAGTATAGTATTAGTGTAATAGTATAGTAGTATAGAATTAAAGTATATTGTATTAGTGAATGTATATGATATTTGGTCCTGTTTAGTCACACATCTGGCAATGTGTCGAACCTAACCTTACCTTCTTAATCCTGTATACTGATACCACACCCTTACCATCACCTCATATTCATTATTACTATTATTATTATATTATTTATTCATCATTATGGTGATGGTGATGGTGGTGGTGGTGGTGAGGGAACTTCTTACAACAATGAAGGAAGGGAAGGAAATATATATTGAAATAGAGGAATTAATAGATAAAGATAATAATGGTTTATATTTTTTACTATGACAAATGTGAATATTATTATTATTAATATTTTTATCACTATTATTTCTATTACTATTTTTTTTTTCTTCCCCGGGCAACGCCGGGTTTCTGTCTTGTTCATGGGGTACGCCATAGACTACACTAGTATGGGCTATGGGTACGCTTATCTAAAGAGCTGAAACTTGGAAGGAGTACTCAGTGGGACCCCCTTTGTGTCTTTCCGGGCAAGACCGGGTACGCGGGTACATGGACGCCCCTGAGGTTCCATAATGATTTATTGTCGTGCCGTGAACCTGGGTATTGTTATGTCATATCAACTCACCGACTTATTAAACGAGATGGGTATAACTAATATTAACTGTGGTATAACTATATGTATAAGGTAATAAGTGACGAAAGTTCTACACACATACCTTAAAATAAAGTAATATATTGCACGTAGACGCTGTATTGACTTGAACTAACACCACCTTCACCACACGGAGGCACCATCACACTAAAGGAGGAATAGCTTCATTAGACCTGTGTTGAACTTCAAGATGGTCCGAATCCAGTGTGTCAATCAAGGCTTCGTTTGCGTTGAAAACTGTTCTCTCTTTTATGGTTGTTATCCTTATTTACTTTTCTTTTTAATACATTTGATAGTATATACGATGTTTTTATGCATCAGTTATCCATGTAGAAGGTTAAGGATGGAAGATGGACAGCAGGTAATAGACTTAGTAGGGGTACCTAACCTGCGGGCCATGTCTCCCTATAGGGTTATGGGGAGTATTTTATGCGAGATGTGAAGGTGTATGAAAATTATGAGTTACTATCGAACTAGCAGTTCCATAACAATATCTTGGAAGTGCTTAAGTGTTCACTGTCAATAGTTGGTTTTTTTTAAGCTCTGAGCTTTATTATATTACTCATTACTTCTATAATCAAACATATAAGAATTACACATATTGGAACCATGGATAGTCTCGTAGTTTGGTCAGGGAGCCACAGGGGATAAAGATTTTGGAACCACTGTGATAGAGGATCGATGGAAGAGTATTGAAGCCTTGGTGGGGCTGGATTTTAATGAGAGAAGGGGAGGCATTACTAGAAACAGGAAGGTAGTGGGATGTTTGTGGTGGGAGGAAAATTTTGGTTGGGATGAGGGTCCGGTGAAGCGGTGGTTAAATTTACTCTCGCAAGTCGGGAGAAGATGGTACGAGTTCAGGGTTTGGTGGTGGGAGTGGTGGGAGTGGTGGTGGGGGGGAGACGCCGGGTATGAACCACTCTGCCAGACTTGATAACGTGGGTGATGACGTCATCGGTGCCTCCCAGCTGGTACACGAGATGCTCCCACCTGTGAACCCAAGACTCATTAGCACTTACTATTTACCAGTCCTGCTCTCCCGGCAGACACGAGGAACTAGACTAAACATTAATTGTAGTAATAGTAATAGTAGTAGTAGTAGTAGTAGTAGTAGTAGTAGTAGTAGTAGTATAAGTAGTAGTAGTAATGACCCTAGATTACCTTTCCTTTTCAAAACACTAACTTTGTTATTGATGATGATTATGATGACTATATATGATGATGACATTTAAGTTTCAACGAAGTGCATGGCGGTGTGGGTGTGGAAGTGGTGTTGAAGGAATGAATGGTTTATATTGTACCACCACTTTGTATATGGCGCGGCGCGGCTTATGGTGGTGTGTAACGCAGCTTGTGTTGTGCGCCGACACGTGAATGTGCTAGCCAGTAAATTCCATGAGAACACTCGTGTTTTGACGCGCCGGGAAAAAGTGTTCAAAAAAGTTACTGTGTCCGTAAACTCTTTTTCTTTTTTTTATCGGTGCAGGTGACCACTGACTGTGAAGAACGATAGGATCAAAATGTGTGTGTGTGTGTGTGTGTGTGTGTGTGTGTGTGTGTGTGTGTGTGTGTGTGTGTGTGTGTGTGTGTGTGTGTGTGTGTGTGTGTGTGGTGGGGGTTTTTTTTCTCTCCTCAAAATACACACACACACATAATCATCTAAACTATAGAAAATCATGATAGTAATGATGATGATGATGATGATGATGATGATGATGATGATGATGATGATGATGATGATGATGATGATGATGATGATGACGATGATAATAATAATAATAATAATAATAATAATAATGATAATAATAATAATAATAATAATAATAGTAATAATGATGATAATAGTAATAATAATAATAGTAATAATAGTCGTCACCTTGGAGCATCCAGGAGCAGCATGTCAGCCATCTTGCCAGGCTGCAGGGAGCCGTGAGTGTCAGCTTTGCGCAAGGCGTGAGCGGCGTGTAGCGTGGCCGCCGTCAGCGCCTCATTCAGGGTGAGCTTGAAGATGACGCAAGCCAGATGCATCACAAGCGGCTGTGGGATGGAGCGAGGGACTGACAGGGGTAAGGGTTGGCGAGGCGTGGCAGGGTAGAGCAGAGTAGGGCAAGCAGGGTGTGGTATGTCCAGGGTAGAGAGAGGCAAGTTTGTGCGTGGGCAGGATGAAACGAGGCAAGATGAGGACAGGTTGGCAAGACGGGGCAGAGGTAAGGTTGGTGTGCTTAGTGTGGGGTGAGGATTGGCAGGGCGGGGCCATCCACTCAAACAGAGGAAAGTAAACTATTTGAAAATGTATTACAAGGAAGTTTTTTTTTTTTTTTTTCCCTATCCTCATGAATCTCTGGAGCGAATCAGACCAATGCATGTATACAGTGGAGGATTTAATGGATGTTATGGGAAGAAAGAATAATGCATAAAGTGAAAGAAAGTATTGAACCGTGTAATTGTGTTTTTTTTGTTCACGTTTCTTGCCCCTCAACTAAACATGCGTACATACTCCACCATACTGGATGACAGAGATACTTTCAAACGATAAAAAGTTACCAATCAGTTTCACGGTAAAATAATTGAACATTCCACAAAGAAGGATGTTCCATGTTTGCCTTTGCTCTGAGTGGATACAAGCGAATCTAATATCTCCTTATACTAACAAAAGATGATCTAACGCATAAGTGAGGTACAGAAAAGAGCTTACCATGGAGAGACAGAAGGCATTAGGGTTGAAATCTGATCCTAAGGCGACGGGCACCCCAGCTTCAATCATGGCGCGAGCTGGAGGCGTAGGGAGGCGCAAGATGTAAGCAGTGGTCGGCAGCAACACCGCCACTGTACCCGACTGTGCCATCGCAGCGATACCCTCCTTCGACACCTCTTCCAGATGGCTCATGGCCTCGGCCCTTAGTGATGCCCCCATCTGTGGTGGGGGTGGTGGTGGTGGTGGTTTAGTTGCAAGGTTGATAGTGATGGTGGTGATCATGATGATAGTAGGGTTGGGAAGTGATAGTGGTGGTGGTGGTGGTGGTGGTGGTGGTGGTGGTGGTGGTGGTGGTGGTGGTGGTGGTGGTGGTGGTGGTGGTGAGTGAGTAGCTGGGAGGTGATTGTGGTATTGGTGATAATGATGATAGTAACAATTGTGATGGTGACGATATCACTAAGGTAGTAGATGGTCGAGATGATGATAGTATGAATGTGTGACTGGTGATGATGATGATGAATATACAGACGATGGATATAATGATGGTGATGGTGATGGTAGTTGTAGCAGAGAAACAGATTCCTACCTCTCTAACACGCAAATGTGCACTCTTTACTATACAAAGATCTATATCATACATATATACTCCTTTATAACACCTAATAGTAGCAGTAGTAGTGAGAATAGTAGCAGTGGGTGGTGACTCACTTCAGCGCCGCCCAAGGGATTCAGCTCGTCAGCGTGAAAGTTCAAGAGGAAGCCAAGACGCCGCGCGGCCTGCAGGATGGAATGACTCTGCTCCACTGAGAACACACCGCGCTCACAGAACACGTCCACTGCATCCACCGACATCTGTGGAAGCATGGTGATGGTTGTGGTGGAAGAAGTAGTGGTGGTATCAGTAGTTGTTACGGTTATTGTTGTTGTTGTTGTGGTAGTGGTGGTAATGGTAGTGGTCACACACACACACACACGCACACGCACACACACACGCACACACACACACACACACACACACACACACACACACACACACGTACACAGCGTTAATACGTCGAGTCTCTCTTCCTTGCTGGGAACGGATGGAAACTGTCAATAAGTTACAAAAGTACCAGAACTCATTAAGGCGGGAAGCTAGCATGTGTGTGTGTGTGTGTGTGTGTGTGTGTGTGTGTGTGTGTGTGTGTGTGTGTGTGTGTGTGTGTGTGTGTGTGTGTGTGTGTGTGTGTGTGTGAGCTGCCCACAGCATCCCCTCAGGCACAGGAAACAGGAGTGTGGAGCTGATTCATAACAAGACTGCTCTCTCTCTCTCTCTCTCTCTCTCTCTCTCTCTCTCTCTCTCTCTCTCTCTCTCTCTCTCTCTCTCTCTCTCTCTCTCTCTCCTTTATATATATATATATATATATATATATATATATATATATATATATATATATATATACCTATCTATCTAATTATCTCTCTCGATACAGACGCGCAGGAGTGACCAGGTCTGCGCAAGTGACATGGAAAAGGTAATGTATTCGGATAGCCAGACATTCCTAGACATAATAGTTTGTCCACGTCCGAGGCTCCTAAGGGGTGGGGGGGGGAGGGAGGGAGGGAGGGAGGGAAGGTGCTCGTCCGGTTACAGGAACTGGCAGGACGCTGATTTGAACGAGGAAATAAAAAGAGAACCAACATGAGATAAATGTGCGAATAGATTACTGACCGACTCCACGCATGCGCAGAATGATAAATTGCTATATGATGAAATACTTTTTCTATTAGTTAGTTGCACCTGTGAGTGGTGCTTTAATTAACTATTGCTGTGTCAGGGTACGTTCACACCTCATGAATCAGGTCGGGTGAGTCGGGTCAGTGGCGTCAGGTCGAGTCCACTTAAGTTCGTGTTTGATATATGCCGCTATGACATCGATTTCTTTTTTTCTAATATCAACGTCGTAGTATAAGAACATTAAGCAAATTTAAAACGTATTATTAGACTTATCATGTTTCAACGTCAAAGAATTAACTCACGAACCCTTGCACTGATACAGCTGATAAAGGCAAGATCAAATCGCAGAATCACCATCACGTCACGTCACCAAGTCAGAAACGGACTCCAAGAACGAATCGAAAAAAATAAATAAATAAGAAAAATAAGGAAGATGTGTACTTAGAAGCGCGTTCTTCGGGTAGCTTTCTTTAAGGGTCTTCCTTTCGTTCCCTTACAGAACACTTCCTAGAATTAATCATATTCTTCTTGCTGTAATTGAAGGTAAATTGGACCATCTTAGATTGTGTGTGAGTGTGTGGGACGGTGAGATAAGGACGAGGTGAAGCAGCGCTCAAGTGTTAGGGGGAATACATGCCGGTGTGTGCCACAGGGCTATGGGTCTTAAAGGGGGTGTGTTGCATGAGCTGCGCGAATGTTGCAAGGGTTGTGGGATTGCTGCGTAGGCTGGAACTGTTGCTAATTTATGTGAGTGTTAATACGTTGTGTGTTGCATGAGATGGTTGTTGCAGAGGCTATGTGTTTCAGGGTTAAGGTGCAGGCTGTGGTACTTATAAGGTGCTGTGTTGGGAAGGTGCTGTGTTGGGAAGGTGCTGTGTTGCGTGGTGCTGTGTTGGGAAGGTACTGTGTTGCGTGGTGCTGTGTTGGGAAGGTGCTGTGTTGCGTGGTGCTGTGTTGGGAAGATACAGTGTTGGGAAGGTGCTGTGTTGGGAAAGTGCTGTGTTGCGTGATGCTGTGTTACTTCGTAGTGTGTTGTGCTGTGAAGGAGTGTTGCCGTGAGTGTAGTGTTGCTTATCTTCATGACACAGTTTGTATGTACAGAGATGTGTATCTGTGTGTGTGTGTGTGTGTGTGTGTGTGTGTGTGTGTGTGTGTGTGTGTGTGTGTGTGTGTGTGTGTGTGTGTGTGTGTGTGTGCAC
>JAXIVD010002422.1:20000-30000 GCA_036785275.1 Cancer borealis | reverse complement strand
GAGTGGGAAGGGAGTGGGAGGTGATGGACAGGGGATGAGCGGTGGGGTGGTTGAGTGGGAGTCAGTGGGAGTTAAAGGCAGACCGAGAACAAGCTGCAGTGAGAGGGAAGAGAAACACAGGTTGGACGTAGGTAGATTGAGAGGGGATGTGAGTGGAGAAATAATGAGGAAAGAGAGAGAGAGAGAGAGAGAAAGAGGTGAGAGAGGATTAAAGAGGGACACTGGGGTTAGTTTAGAGTGAGTAAATGAGACGAGAGAGCTGGATACTAAGAAATGAGAAAGAGGGAGAGGAGGTAATGAGAGGCGAAAGAGAGGGAAATGAGGGGACAGATAACAGATGGACGTGGAGAACAAGAACAAGAGGAGGAGGAGGAACATACTAGGCCTACCTGGTAACATAGAACCTATTGTATTATAACGAGGTTACCTGTTTGAGTAGACTACACTATCATCCTGATCTTGCCTAACAGTGTGAGAGCAGGATAGAAAAGCACGCACACTCCTCACCCACCCCTGCATCGATTACTTACACTACCAGGGAAGAAGAAGAAGAAAATGAAGATGAAGATGATGAAGGAGAAGATAATGTTGATGATAAATATAAGACACATTTAGTCGGTCTTCAAGTCAATGAAAAGTTCCTAATGACTGAAAAACTTGGTCACGGGTAAGAATTGTGAAACAAAATAATAATTCACATCAAGTATTTTAAAGATCGTTTCACTATCATCTACTGTGTTCATTTATCTACACTAACGTTCATGGACAGTCGGATTACCAAGCGAGAGAAATCAATGAGAGACTTTTTAACACGATATAAACTCAAGGCTTAGTGTGTTGAGACGTGTAATAAGACTCCTTCCAAACTAGAGTATTCTTACCATCAAGGGTGTAGGTAAGTACTTCCATGGTAGTGATGGTTGTATAATGCTAAGTCATGGAGTGGTGACAAGACTAGTACTTCTCTATGAAAACCTTGGCGTTACATGAGTGTACACGAAGCCTTGAGAATACAGTACACACAAGATGCTGCTTCACCAATTAACAACAACATCTAAACTCACTACCTAATACACCATGATGATGCACCATTATGGATATGCATTATTTACTTATCTTATTTATCTTTTTTTTCTGGTGATGTCTCCACGTCAGATGGCAATGACAAGAAAAAGATAAATGATTAGGGCAACATTTACCCACGAGATGGCAGTTCTTGCTCATCTAACAGGGAGTAATCGTGATTCACCTTTCATTATTATTTATCTTATCTGAGTTCTAGTTTTAATTAGTTAGTTAATCAATTAAACATTTCTTTGCTTAATCATTTCCACATACATACAATACATACAATGATGAATATAAAGTGCAAATAGTTTCCTGTCTCCTATTACAAACATTTCATAACTATTATTTTTTCTCACTTTTCCTGCTAACAGTGTGACGGAGGAAGGGGTGGATGAGGAGGAGTCTTTCTGCTTTTCTATCCTTCCCTTATGTAATAATTCACCCTACACCAGCTTGAACATGGCACAGAAACTCCGCCCACCAAGATCAATGACCACGCCCACGCCCTCCAACCAAGTACCTAATTGCTTCACATAAACGTTCATGTAAGTGTTCATTTGTTTAAATTAAATGTATACACAGTTTATAATGAGACTTAACACAGCAAACATACAGCATATAACCATGTGTTAAATACTTGGTGTCATACGTCCCGAGTGTGTTTACCATGAAATAAAATCAGTATTGGTATGTTTTTTAGATTTACTACAAATAATTAATTGTATTATATTTATATCAAGGTAATTAATAGGGTTATAATGTTTGCATGCAATAATATATAGGCTGTGTGTGCTTATCTGAAATAATTAATAGGTCTTTGTCACGCTTGCGGCTGAGTACAATGAAGAAAAAAAGGGGAAGAGAATGGAAAAAAGGAAGGAGGAGTAGAATTAAAAAGGGGAAATCAAAAAATGAAGGGAGGAGACTGGAAAAAAGGAGGGGAGTAGAATTGAAAAAGAGGAAGTAAAATAAAAAGAGGGATTGAATAAAAAGGGGAATTGAATTAAAAAGGAAGGGAATCGAATGGAAAACAAGATCATTCATATACAAATAAGAAGAATGGAATAAAAAGAACGGGAATGTAACAAAAAGGAGAATATGATAAAATTAAAGGAATAGAATGAAAAAAAAGGGAAAGATGGGAAATGAAAAAAGGGATGGGAAGGAGGAATGAAAAAAAAAGGGGGTGAGGAGGAGGAATGAAAAAATGTGAAGGGGACAGGAATTGAAAAAGGGGAGGAAGAGGAAAATAAATGAAAAGGGGAGGAAAAGGAGGAGGAGGAGGAGGAGGATGAAGAATGGCAAGAGGAAATCGAGGAGGAGGAGAAATTAAACCAAATAGTAGTAGTAGTAATAGTAGTAGTAATAGTAGTAGTAGTAGTAGTAGTAGTAGTAGTAGTAGTAGTAGTAGCGACAGAAGAAATATAAGAAGAGAAGCAGAAGGAAGAGGAGGTACAGGAAGAAGATTATGTCCCTACGTGTAAGTAAAAGAATAGGAGGAGGAAGAGGAGGAGGAGGAGGAGGAGGAGGAGGAGGGAGGAGGAGGAGGAGGAGGAGGAGGACTTGCCTGGGGATGGAGTGAGCCCCGCAGAAGGTGGAGGAGATGGTAAGTGGAGCGCGGGAACGTGCTCTCTCTATAACCCTCAGCATCTTGAGCTCATTCTCCACGTCCAGTCCGTAGCCGCTTTTGCACTCGACCAAAGTGGTGCCTGTGAGAGAGAGAGAGAGAGAGAGAGAGAGAGAGAGAGAGAGAGAGAGAGAGAGAGAGAGAGAGAGAGAGAGAGAGAGAGAGAGAGAGTGTGTGTGTGTGGAGGTGGGATGATCAAATCCTGTTTTATCAGTAAGTGATTTTCAAAACATCTACAATAATATTAGACCAACTTCCCTTTCCTCCTTCCCATCCAGCCTCCCTTTCCCTTCTCTCTCTCTCTCTCTCTCTCTCTCTCTCTCTCTCTCTCTCTCTCTCTCTCTCTCTCTCTCTCTCTCTCTCTCTCTCTCTCTCGTTTTTTAAATAAACCAATAGACGGGGATGTTAGCAGGATGTGGCTAGTTTAGGGATGGAGGATAGATAATAAGAAAAGGAAGGAGAAAAAAAAGTATGAGACAGGAAGAAAAGAGGAAAGTTAAGGAGGAGGAGGAGGAGGAGAAGGAGGAGGAGAAGGAGGAGGAGGAGGAGGAGGAGGAGGAGGAGGAGGAGGAGGAGGGGAAGGAGGAGGAGGAGGAGGAGGAGGAGGAGGAGGAGGAGGAGTGTGAAGAGGAAGGAAAATAATGGGCGATGGAGTGAGGAGAATGATAGAGGGAACGAAATTGAGGAGGAATAGGAGGAGAGACAGAGACGAATGAAGGAGGGATGGAGAGGAGAGAGCATGATGATAACACAGAGGGAGAGGAGAGAGAAAAGGGAAATTTCAAGGGAATGGAGCAAGGACGAGAGACGAGGGAGAGAGGACTGAAAAATCTGTGGGATGGGAACAGGGAGAGGGACGAGAGGTGAGGGGAGAGGAGAGGGAGGGAGGGAGGAGAAGGGGATGAGAGAGACAGGGAGGGAGGGGAAGGAGATAAGGGAGACAGGGAGGGAGGGGATGGAGATGAGGGGAAAGGTGTGGAGTCTTACCTGCCCTGGACATGCGTTGAAGGCGAGGAAGGAAGAGGTCCAGCAGGTGATCCTCGGAGGCTGAGCGTGTGTGATCCACTGTGAAGTTGATGCCGCCACCAGCCTTGTGCACCTCCATGTACGTCGCGCCCGCCAGCTGCAAACACACACACACACACACACACACACACACACACACACACACACACACACACACACACACACACACACACACGTTATGTACACACAGAACACACACCACACAATGCAAGAGTAAGTAGCTGGTTGCATACACAAATGCATGTACGTATATGAGCACACCCAGACCCACACACACATACACCCACCCACACACACACACACACATACACACACACATTCCTCTCTACATTTCCACAACACTCAAACGCCACCCAGACAGCAGGTCAAGTGGAGTCTATGGCCAACTTTATTATGAGTAATGACGAAAAAAGTAAAAAGTGGAAGTTCACTCAAAAATAACAACTTAATATCCTTGAATTACCTACTTGTTATGTGTCAGCTTTACCACCACCACCACCACCACCACCGCTGCCACCACCATTACCATTACACTCCCTCCCACTACCACTACTACCATCACTACCACTGTATTCTCCCCGCTGCCACCCACCTTCAAACACTAATAATACATCTTTTCATTATGAATTCCCAGGAACACAATCCACAGAGCACCACCTGAATACTTCCATGAAAACACCTACAGGATATTAAAAATGTATAATAATTGTTACGAAAGCATAAGGGGAACAGATGAAGGTTTGGTCATCCATGGCTGAGGAAACAGTACTATTTCTAACACTAGCTGTACATTGTTGAGGATTAACACACAATCCACCGCCTGATATATATTACCTGAAGTCAAAACACCTGGTCTGATATAGCAAAGTGGAAACGGGTGTATTCCAAGGGTGTTATTGCCTACAGTACGGTTTACGGATACCCAACTAGGCGGTAAAAACCCAACACAGTGATACGCAACATTCCTGAAATTCTCCAGACACTCTCACTGCATCCTGCCACTACTGTAAGCCTTCCCAATCAACAGGTGAATCAACATCTCACCTTCATTGCAAACTCGTGCACTCGATCGCCTGCCCAGACCGGGTGGGTGTGGGCGTCCACCAAACCAGGCACAACCACTCCACCCTTCGCCTCCACCACCTCGCTCCACGTCGCCCCTTGGAACTGCTCCTCCACCTCCTTGTCCAGTCCAATCGCTGCGATCACACCGTCCCTGTGTTACCCCAGGGGAGGGCGGGCAAGGAGGGAGTAGGAATTAGCAGGTAGCGTCACTATGTAGAGTACAGCAGGTTTTTGCGGGCGTGTTTTGGGGACAGAGGGAGGGCGGTGAGGGGCGTGTATGGGGAAGAATGAATGGACAGTATGAAGATATATAGGGAAAAAAAGTAGTTATGCAATACAAAATATACAATACAAAAGTTACGTAAAATGTAAGAGATATGTGGTAGCAAGGAAATTAAAGACAAAAAATTCGGAGAAGTATTGTGTGAGGAGAGAGAGAGAGAGAGAGAGAGAGAGAGAGAGAGAGAGAGAGAGAGAGAGAGAGAGAGAGAGAGAGAGAGAGAGAGAGAGAGAGAGAGAGAGAGAGAGAGAGAAGCAGACAGACAGAGACAGAGACAAAACAAGACAAGACATGACAACACAAAACAGCCAGACAGATACATAATAGACAGGAAAACAAAACAAGGACAAGTTAGCTGGGAGTGGATCAGGTTCCTCTTCCACTCACTCATCCACTGCGACGGACACTCCCTGGTCGGTGGTAGCGTTGATGATGGCCAGGTCGTCCATAGCCTTCCTGAGCTTGACCTGCTCCCCGCCCGCTGCCACCCGCACCACCTGGCCCGCGCCCCGCACCAGCAGACGCATCGCACGCCCGCACCACCCGCTGCCACCCTTCTGCTCACTGCTGCTCATTCTGTATAATGGTTATCGATTGATATACATCGATAAAAGAAGTTCAAAGGTTAATGAGGAAGGGAAGTGTAGAATATATTAGATGAAATGTATGTATGATGAATGCCCTCAATCATGTAAGAAAGTATGACAATGTCCAGAAAATTGTATAAAGTTGTGTTTCATGAGTGTACTTTGGTTTCCCTCCCGAGGCTGGTCGGGTTACAGGCAGGAGGGAAAGGAGGGAAGGTCGGTGGGCGTGCAGCAGTCTGTTACAGAGGTTACTGGACGAAATTGGATATCAAATAATACATTGCCTGAGGCGTGGCGGCCTGCTGGTGCTTGGCAGAGTTCATCTATTTCACTATCATTACTATTATGTTTTTTTTAAGAAAGAAGGTGGAGAAAAAGAACGCAAATTTTTAGAAAGGAAACTTGAGAACAACGACGTAAAGAAACTTCATAGGATATAGCAATTTGAAACCAGGCAGGAAAGACAAAAAGAAAACGTGATCTTGAGGGGAAGGAAGAGCCAGAAGGGCGTCAGGTGGTAATTCGATGAAGAAACTGGATATTAATGACATAATGAATCTGTTATTTGAGATGTGAAGCGCTCTTATTAAGTAGGGAGGAGGAACACACGGAGGAGAAGGAGGTGGAGGAGGAGGAGGAGAAAAAGAATGAAGAGGAGTTTTGTGCTAAGTTTATGAAGTTTTTCCTATCCTTCAGGACCGAGACGCCACGCCTGCTGCCCGACACCTGTCCTGCAATGGGAGAGAGACTTTGGAAATTCGTGTGGGCGTGAGGCTGGCGCTAGTGTGAGGTTGGAGGGCACCGCCTTCCGTTGCGTCTATCGCCATTTTAAAGAACCGGCGTGTTGCGGGGCCTTAAAGGTAACATAGGGAGCCACATCTCCCTCCCTACTGCTTCTCTTTCCCCAACAACCCTCGGCGGATTCTACCAAGCTTTCCCCAACCCTCACCAAGCTCTCCCCTTCCTCACCTACCTCATCCTACTGCTCAAACTTTCGTTACCTCTGCACACACCTTTACAGCCTTTCCTAAACCTCATCAGTTCGGTACAACCCTCCACACATTCCACCTTTCCCAGTCCTCTCCAGCCACCCTCCTGCTCCTCCCAGTCCTCCCAAGCCGTCCCGAACCCTCTTCCACTCTCCTCAACCTTCGATATCTCCCCACACACCTGTCCAATTCTTCGTAATTCTCTTAGTTCTTCTCTACAACCTTCCCCACGCCTCCACAGCCCTTCCTAGCCTCCATCGACCCTCCCCTACCTCTGTTATCTCTCCACGCACCCGACAAGCCGTGCAGTCTCGCCCCGCAGTGCTCCGAGTCCCATTATTCTCTCCCCCTCCTTCATTTAGCTCCGCACACGTAATGGTATTATAGCAGATGTGGACAATTAGAGGAACAGAGACGCTGATGATAAGGAAATAGGTAATAAAAGGAAATAGACATGTAATTAAGATGCTGCCTTTATAGTGACCACACCTCCTTCCCCCTGTCCACAAGTCCAAGGCTTTATACTCCTTCTCCCTCTCCTCTGCACCATCATTCCCACCATGCCTCTCTTCTCCACCCAACCTTCCTTCCTTCCAACCTACACTTCCCAGTCTCTCCTCCTCCCTATCCTGACTTCACAGCCTCACCTCCCCAACTCCCGCCCCTCTTTCAAACCCACGCAATTTCCCTTAGGCCATTCCCACTCCCTCATAACCTCAGTCCTCCCCTCACGACTCAGCTGATTACCTATCCACATTCCTACGTGTGATTAAAGTGTGAGAGGCAGTGGAGCGACTGGGGGAAAAACTACTAAAAAAATAACTCCTTTCAAGAGATTTTCAGATGATTTTGAAATTACCTTTTTTTTCCCCTGTGAGGAAGAAGAGCTGTTTAATGTTGTGGCATTTTATTGACTGATTTGCTACATTCTTTTTAGCTTTAGATGGTCGGCTAATGTGTTCTCTCTGTATTATTATCGTGGGTTCTTATTTATTTTTATTGATTGTCCCCAAAGCTTTCCATCTAATTCTCTTTTTCTCCAGCCTTCCTCTCCTCTCCTTCTCTTCAGCTATGTTCTTCACCTCTCCTCCACACACATTGCAGTCCCTTCCTCCCTTCCTCACTCCCCAACCCTCTCTCCCTTCACTACAATGTCTTGAATTCCTCACAACTCACTCCTCACTGTGTCTCCACCACCACCACCCATTACATTTTTTTGTTTTTACATGGGAAGGAGACTACTCAAGGGCTTAAAACAAAATTAAGAATAAGAAAGTGATGCTCCCGTAATCACCGCTCCTTTAAAAAGCAGTCAGAAGAGTTTTGAAAGAGTTACGGCCAGTTAAGTTTCAGTGTGGTGTGGGGAAGGAGAGTCTTGGTTTCCACCTACTGAAGGAGATCAACTCATTTGAAGGTGGAAGAACTAAAAAAAAAAAAAAAGGTAGCGTGTCCCAGAGCTTACCACTGAAAGAAATGGATTGAAAAGACTGATGAACTCTTGCATTAGTTAGATGGATAGAATGTTGATGAAAGTAAGTAGGAAGTCATGTAGCCAAATCACAGGCCTTATTACCTTATAGTTACTAAAAACTGATAATAATGATAATAACACTCGCCACCACTGTCCATTATCTCTTCTCTTCTTCCAATATACCGTCCTCCACCACCAACTCCATTTATTCACCATTACCACCACCACCTAACCACTACCACTTCTGCCTCTTATACCATCTCCTCCTCCCAAAACTCAACCAACGATCATTACCACTTCGACACACACCCATTACACATTCTCCAACTCTCCCCTCACACTAATCCTCCCAAATTGTAAATCAAATTTGCAGACAAAAAAGGAGGGATATATGAACAAGAATGTCCGCCTTTTTTCACACTCAAAAGAAGAAAAAATATATTACTGTAGACTCAAGGTAAGTAACATTTTTTTGTTTAATAGAAGTGGAAGTGGAGGCAAGTGAAGAGGGAGGAACACGCAAGGGATAGCAAAGAAGACATACCAAAGAAGAAGAAAAAAAAATAATAATAATATTAATGATGGCAGCGGAAGACTGAGTAGTGTAAGGAGATAGAATTTAACACAAAACTAACTTTACAGCACCAGCGTAGCACAGCATCATATTATATAGTCGACTTTACAGCTAACACAATAAGCTACAATCTTTCCACATCCTAGAAATGTCTTACCCAACAGAAAACGGAAACAAGACTTAGCGTAAACAGCACAAAGGGTGAAAGGGAGGCAGGAAAGATTGTCATTATAGATCTAACTCCTGTAAATGGGGCTGCCTTCAGTGTTACCCTTCTGCAGGAGTCAACCAGGTGCGCAGGAGACCAGGTGAGTAAGTACATAATTTACGACATGCAGCTTAACATCGAACCCAAAGGAATATGGTATAGATCTGAATAGTAACTTACGCTTAAGGACAGTAAATAAAGGTTTTTGAAATGTTTGTTAGGCTTACTCTCTGCCTCCACCCTCCTGTGACCTTCAGACAACGTAAGTCACTTGTTACTAGGGCACAGCTGCGTTTTCTGGGAGGAGGAGGAGGAGGGCGGAAAGAGGGAACGGATCTAAGTCGAGTAGTTTTGTGGTGCATGACTTTTAGACTTAAGCTAATCAGTTTCTCAATCTAATGGGACAGTTTTACGTAACTTAGAAGAAAAATGTGCACATGTGACATTACTTGAACAAAAATATATAGATGACATGGTGTGTGTGTGTGTGTGTGTATAATCGTAGGCTGAGTGAGTGTAAAGGCAGTGAAAGCAGTAAACGAGCATGCGAGGAGAGGGAGCAGCTTACCTTGGGGTGGCGGAGAAGGTAACTGTCCCTTGCACTCCACACGGCCAACCACGAAGCGGGCTCCCCACCACACCCCAGCCTCAGCCAATCATACGCCACACACCCGACACACCACGTATACACCAACCCGCTCGGACGCCTGTACCTCAGTGTTGCTGTGGCCACCCATCTGTCTGTTTCCTCTCCTAAACGCTCCTCAAGCCCCCCCTCAGAGCCTTCTTCTACACACTCTTATTATGAGATGATTAAGAACGTCTGTCAGAGTTTTCATTCCTCGTTGTGTAGCGACTTCGTGTCCATGGCAGCGGTGTCCGGATCACGTGACTAACTCGTCTTGGACTTAACAATTATTAATGAGATGCTTCAGTTGCCAGTCCAGAAGGTGACAAGATGTTGGTGTTGTGAAAGCGTATAATTTGTTCGGTTTTGTTACTGTTTTGTAGACGTGTGTGGAGCTATAGAAGGAAATGTACATGTGTGTGTGTGTGTGTGTGTGTGTGTGTGTGAGAGAGAGAGAGAGAGAGAGAGAGAGAGAGA
>JAXIVD010002422.1:0-15000 GCA_036785275.1 Cancer borealis | reverse complement strand
ATATATGATATAACATAATACAATATAATATTAGATAGATAAGTTAGGTTGATTGTTCTCCAAGCTTGCTCTTGTTTTTCCCTAACCTTGCACATATTGTTCTCCATTACTCTATAAGCTTAGTTCTACTGTTCTTGAAGCTTGGTCACATTGTTCACCAAGTTAGCTCCTATTGTTCACCATTGTTTTCTAAGCTTACTACTATTGTTCACCAAGTTTGGTCATAATGTTCACCAAGCTTGGTCATATTGTTCACCAAGCTTGGTCATAGTGTTCACCAAGTTATGTCATAGTGTTCACCAAGCTTGGTCATAGTGTTCACCAAGTTATGTCATAGTGTTCACCAAGCTTGGTCATAGTGTTCATCAAGCTTGATCATAGGGTTCACCAAGCTTGGTCATAGTGTTCACCAAGCTTGGTCATAGTGTTCATCAAGCTTGGTCATAGTGTTCATCAAGCTATGTCATCGTGTTCACCAACCTTGGTCGTAGTGTTCACCAAGCTTGGTCATAGTGTTCACCAAGCTTGGTCATAGTGTTCACCAAGCTATGTCATAGTGTTCACCAAGCTTGGTCATAGTGTTCACCAAGCTTGATCATAGTGTTCACCAAGCTTGGTCATAGTGTTCACCAAGCTTGATCATAGTGTTCACTAAGCTTGATCATAGTGTTCACCAAGCTTGGGCACCAAACAGTGGTGCCGCCCCTGCAGGCCTGCGTGGAGGGCTGCAACAGAGACGCAGCGTCGCCAGGGTTGTGAGGCGACGGTGGAGGGAAGGTAGGACGCCTACGGAACCAGACGGCGAGGCCCAAACGAGGCCCAGACATCATCACCCTCACGCCCCTCGCTGCCTCAGAACAATGGCATCACGAAAAGAAGGCGAACTGTAGCCTACCTCCATCCACCCCCTACCTATCCCACGCCTCAAAGTACTCTCATAGATGGTTATATGTCCTGCCTTTGTTATAGTGCACTACAGACGAGAACTTTTGCGTCGAGGAGGAAGAGTGACAGAAGGATATCAGTGCCACGTTTGTTTAAGACTGATTAAGGTGTACACGTAAAATGTCAGGTGTCTACAAAACCAGTCAGGTGTTTGCTCAATAACCTAGCCGCACGCTTGACTTAACTTCCCATTACTCAACATAATAAGAAAGCATGAACAAGTGAAGTGCAGTCTAATCCGCACGTACATATACATATACTGCATCCTTTCTCGGTAACGCTGATGGTGTATTTTCTAATATTCACTGACGAGAAAAACGAAACATCCGGCTGAATGCATAAGGAAAACATGAATACTTTGCTTTGACTCCAACAAGACAAAAAGGAAAAATAGAAAAAGAAAACACGTTAAAAGCGTTTCCTTGCCTTCTCTGTTGCTTCCCTAATGTGGAAATGTTATGGTTGTCAGCTTTCCCACACCGACATCTGTCCCACCACACGCCACCTCCCCCAGCCTAACATCACCCGCTAATCACCCATAAGAAACAGTTCGCTGCCTTTCGTAAATCGTCCGACAACGCTGAGCTGGTCATGCTGGGACTCCCTTGCTAAGCTTCAAAGTGCTGAATATGTGCTGTAAATCCGAGGGTGTAATATGTTATGTTTCTGTGTGTATATAAGTGAGTGTGGGTTTTATGTGCTGAGTTGTCTTGGTTGCCTGGTGTGGCTGGGGATGTGGAAGGAAGGAATGTGAGGTGGTCGTGGTAGTGGTAGCCCTGGTAGTAGTGGTGGTAAGGTGGTGTAATGATGATTGTGGTGATAGTGTGTGTGTGTGGTGTAGTGCTGGTGAAGTGAGTAGATACGTAGCATTTGGGCGAGGTGTGATGTGGTAATGGTGGGGGAGGTGGGGGAGGGGGTGATTGCAAATGTGGTGGAGGTGGCGTTAGAAAGTAGTGAGTGGTGGTGAGTGTGGTAGGATGTAGTGAGGGTTTACGGGGATAGAGAAACAGGATAAAGGAAGCTGCTGTTAATTCATTCGTTGTAGGACTGTAAATGGATGAGGGTATATACAAGTGGTCGTGGTGGTGATGGTGGTGGTGGTGGTGGTGATGGTGGTGGTGCAGTAATTGGCGACAGGCGTGTTGTACTGTGGTAGTAGTGACACCTGTAGATGGTTAGTGATAGTGGTGGAGTACCTGTGTTGTGGCAGGTGAGGGGGGGAGGCGCGTTCATGTGTGTGTGTGTGTGTGTGTGTGTGTGTGTGTGTGTGTGTGTGTGTGTGTGTGTGTGTGTGTGTGTGTGTGTGTGTGTGTGTGTGTGTGTGTCCGAAAAAAAAAAAATCAGACAATGTAAAGTTCAAACGATACTTTTTTTTTATTATTTTATTAACAAATTTAACGTTTGATATTTGGTTGGAGGTAAACTGTGGGGAAGAAAAAAGAATAGTGCGCGTTTTGGTATTTTAGTAGTGTACGGTGTCGTTATTGGAGGAAGGATGCTGGTGACAAGAGGGAGAGGATGGAAAAGAACCACTTTGTTTTCGCACTTGTAGGAGGCGGGCGGGAAGGTGGAGGCATAAAGAGCAAAGGACAAGATTGTATGATGCAAGTGAAGGGAGGCACGCCCTTAGACTGAGGACAGAGGAGAGAACACAACAGATGAGATGCATTTCAAATGTCCACAACGAGTAGCTTTTTGAATCTTCAACAGCCCAAGTTTCACTACAGTAAAGCTTTCCACTTTTCACATATGACGTGTAAAGTCTACCTTTCATATGCAGGGAAAGAAAAGGGATTAACTCCTAAGCTCTTTGAACACAATTTTGACTTTTGCTACAGAGTCAGCTTCAGCTCCACCTCGTGCACCACCAACCATATCCCCCAAGTAACATAATTTGTCAATGCAGTGCAGGGACGCATTTCCAATATTGATAATTTCCGCACTTGGCTCCATTGTTTGGTTCCCATTGCATCGCTGCACCTCTGGAGCACACCCGTCGTCACACACAATGCACAGGATGGAATTATAACCCACGCCCCTTTTGTATACTGAACCTGGCTACAAATTACTCCTTGACATCGCCATACTGCCTGCATACACTGCTTATCATCACATGCACTTTGCATAATCATTATCAAGCCTCTTCACTCCATCCTATCTTATTACCACCTGAACTTATTAGCATTTTCCAAATTATCTGCAATCAGAACCAAACAATATGTATACAATACTTTCCAAGGAAGTCCAACCTTCTGTTTTGTCAGTGCTTCAAGTACTATTATAAAAAGATGGTGACTCAGCACAAATCCTTAATAATAATGATAATAATAATAAAAATAATCGTATTTCACTCGAAGGCATAGGAAATACAAACAAAAAAAGTGAGTATAGGGAGAAAAAAATAATAGTTATACTAATACTGATATTAATGTTAAATCATAATAATAATACTAAAAGATACTGTGACATTCGAGTTTCCACAGTTTACCTTCCTCAGGTTTCCCTGGATAACCATTTATCGATCAACCCGATAGAGCCAAGGAAGTAGGATATATAATATATGTGATGGCGAGGAGGGAGGAGACTGTGCAACACATTCTGTACGAGGTCTGATGGAGAGGAAGGAAAATTTTAGATGTAGTTATAAGTAAGAAAAAAATGACTGATTGGAATGGCTTATAATTGTTCTGGGTGAGTCTTGGATGATGAAACACCTATCTGCTTGGACTGGATAGTAGATATGAGTCACCAAAAGGTGTCCGTGTTGACGTTGTGTATAGCTTTTGTAACGGCACTTTTACGCTGCGCTAGTCTTTTGGCGAGTTCGTCATGGGGGGTGCGGACGTCGTCTGTATTTTGTTCGTTCTGGTCGCGTCGAAGGAAGCGCTATTTTCCCAAGGAGCTGCAGTTTGTTGAAGGAAGCGTTCACTTTGTCGAAACAGCTCGTGTATATTGACGAAGCATTGTGAATCCCAACACACCTATGTGACGTAAGGGTTTCCAGAAAGAAGTACTGATATTGACATCATTTCATGACTTAGCATGACACAACAATGACAATATATTCTTACAGTTGAAAATCCTTTCGATTATAACTGGGGGATTGGAAGCCCCTGTCCTAGATTCATGTGCATGTAAACGTAGTTACAAAAGAAACATGAATCTCAGTAGTTTGTAGCTATGGGATCTGCTGCAGTGTTACAATTCATAACTTATCTTAGGTATTTCTCATTCCATACTACAGAGCTTATTCTGATAGATAAGTTTTGTACAATTCTACGAAACTTATTTTGATATTATGTGTTACAACCAAGTATCTGACGGGCCAACTACCACCGCCTTCGCCACCTCCTTTGTTGACAAACCGCTCGTCTCCATCACCACCACCTACCATACGGCGTTCGGAGCGTCGGCGAGACGACGCCAGCTCCACCACCACTCCAGACACTACTCCCGGAGTTTCGGATGGCAGGTTCGAGCTCCAGGATCAAGATGGAGGCGAGTTGACCTCTGACTCCCTAGCCTTGCAGAGTCACCCCTCTCCTAGCGACTGCCTGCCTCGTTTGACCTACAATCTCCGCCGTATTTTTGGGACTGTTACCAGCTCGCTAAATAGCCTTATTTTTTGTTTCCTAATTTCTTTTCCCCTGTGATTTAGTTGTGTATTTTCATGTTTAAGTTAGGTTAGAGTTTTTGTTAATAGATAGGATTTGCCATAGTTTAGGACATTTGGGAATATAAAGCCAAAAAAGACTTTTTTATTTAATGAACCTATAAGACGTAACATATGCTAAATGACAATAACTCTCAGGTGAGACGCCTGTTGAGCTACAACCCCATTAATTAGCTGTAGCCTACTGTTTGTTTATTAGGCACATTACCTGGAATTTCTGAATGCGTAACACGTATTGTCATTATCTCGCTGAGGTTAACATGTGTGCCAGTGAGAGTTGTGAACCTGTTGGGCAGCAAGTACGAGTGTATCTAACACTGTTTTGGCTTGTCTAGTAAATTATAGCAACACGAGATGTGCGCATTGCATGAATTAAGGTAAACAGTATTGAAAGTGCGGTGATGTCCAGTGATGTCTTTTGGTCGTCACGATGCTATGCAAAGGTATTTATTGTAAGGTCTCACAGAGTTAATCCTTACTTCTCTGTATACCTCCAGCAGTTCCTTAGTGCCAGACAACAAGAAGTGGGGCCAGTGCCGCACCCAAGGGCGTAGCCAGCTCAGGGACCTGTCCCTCGCCCCCTAACCACAGGATAGCCAGGGAGGGACAGCACAGGGAGTATAGCTAAACAAAAATTCTGGCATCAGTGATGGTGGTGTAAATTATATCAAGGACTATAATATGCAATAACTGGTGGTGGTGGTGGTGGTGGTGGTGGTGGTGGTGGTGGTGGTGGTGGTGGTGGTGGTGTAGTGGAATGTAGTCTCCGCCGCGAACATAACATTACAGCAACAGGATGCCGTCAAGTGGAAAATATGCAGGAAAAATAACCAACAAGTAAAGATTTTCAAGATGGACTCAAGGAAAGAAAACTGCCACGTTTGATGAGTAACAGGACTCTAGGGAAATTAGCTATGATTTAAAGGTATCAAGGGAATAAAATAATAATAAAAAAAATAGTCAGACAGCAAATAATAGCAAAGGTCAAGTAAAAAATGTATGATTAGCAGCACGACTATCTGTACCTAAGCTGGATCCCCGCCTCGCCCCGCCCCGCCCCGCCCCGCCCAATCTACTGTAAAGCTGCTACATACACTGCCTTCACCGTTTTATGCATATATTATAGTATTAGAATGAAATACTCACATATACACTCCTCCATAACCTGCCAACTCAGTAGATCGAAGTGATGTTATCGTTATGAACTGTCTGCTTTCAGAATGTATCGCATACCATACTTACGACGCTTGCGAAAGTGCGAGTTTTATTTAAGAATGTTTGAGTTGTTAAAAGCAGCTTCCCTCCATGAACACTGCCTGCCACACTCCTCTGCAGGACGGTCCAACACATGGCTCCAACTACTACCAACAACTTTTCATTCATGTCTAAAAAAATATCCACACAATCGAGAATTAAATTAAGAGCACATTATGAAGTATGTTAAGTGTTTCAGGAGTTGTTAGCTCTCATGAACTAATGTGTTCACAATGTTCCATGGCGAAGTGTTGAGGTAAACACCAATAAGTACCAAACTAACGCACTCATCACCGTAACTTTTTGTTCTAATGGATGTGTATTTCGTGCCCTGCCTCACTATAATGAGTTACATGCATAGTATTAAGCACAGTATTTCTTGATGTGGAATTTGTCATCCAATGAAAGTAAAACCGGTATAGGGAGTAAGCACTCTGGCTGTGGTCGGCGGCGCGGGCCCCCGCCTCCCGAGCCTCAAGCATCCCACACTCTTCATGTGATCTCGTAATACTTTGTCTGCGATGTGAAGTAAAATTGCGTCTCTAAAAATACAAGACAAGGTGATGTCAAGAACTACAGTCTGTCGCTGTATCATGAGGATTGTTTTTTCAGCATTACAGAAGCAGTGATAAAGGTTAGAATGCAAGCTGTAGCAGTAGGAGCTGAGTTGAAGAAAAACTGGGTGAGGCGGCAGGGTGAACGATAAAGTGAAAATCTCTGAGCATTGGGCTGAGCGGCTCAGTGTCGCTCCTCCCGCTGGACTTGCCAGTGTTTGACGAACGATGTGAGGGGGTGGTGGTATCGTATTTTGGTGTTTAAATATGCTGCATTTGCCCCCAATAGGGTGAATTCCCTAGTGATGGTGTGCAGAGGTGATAGCACAGTGTCTACTGCAGGGGCTAATGGTGATGTCCGGTGTAATGTGTCCGTGATGGTAGTGAGCGGAGTGTGAGGAGTGAGTGGTGCAGGCGATGGTGCCAAG
The DNA here is from genome assembly GCA_036785275.1 of Cancer borealis. Lineage (NCBI taxonomy): Eukaryota > Metazoa > Arthropoda > Malacostraca > Decapoda > Cancridae > Cancer > Cancer borealis. The sequence goes on along the minus strand of JAXIVD010002422.1, from coordinate 8,146 downwards.
TCACTGCTGGAGGAGGTGGTGGTGGTAGTAGTGCAGACAAGTTGTACCATCAACCTTCCTTCCTGTACCACCCTTGTGCATTGGAGCTGGATTGCAACTCCCGGTTGTGGCCAAGACTCGGGGACTGTTACGTATTTATTAATCTATTTATTAATACAACTTTTCGGAGGCCTTCCCCGCCCGTTACCGCCGCATGTGTAACGCTGACGAAGACGGGGCCAGCCAGCGGATTGTAGCTTCCACGTTAACGCTGAACGTGATTCCCTTTGCCTCAAACATTTCTGCCTGGTGAGGTCACAGCGGGGCCAGCAGGTGAGCACAGGACCAGGTGTGGCCAGAGTGAAGTGCACAGCCTCGTACAGTCAACAAAACAAGTGTGTAGTGTTTACGTCTAACCGGCCAGTCTAGCACAGAATATTGTTCATGTGTTACACCACGTGGAATCATTACTACCACGAAGTTGAACGTGTGTGACCAATAATATTAAGTGCGTCAACATTTTGAGTGCGCAGAAAAAGATAAAAAAGGAAAATAAATAAATAAATAAACCCACATTTGCTCAACTTGATTATTTTTGCGTTAGTGTGTGTGTGTAAGTGTGTTTCATTCCTCAAGTTTTGGACCAAGATAAACCAAGTGCCAATAGGAATGGTTGTAGCGAGCCCAGCTTTGGCGGGCACCCCTACAATGGTTCTCGGCCTAACCACCCATGACTTCTACTGACTATGTTGGGTAAGTACTCTCTCCCTGCTCCCTCACCTCTTCCTGCTGCCTGTCTGCTGGTGGAGGGCCGTGACGCACTGTCTTTCAGCTCCCGTCACGGTGTTGTCAAGCAGGTTAAAGGTGCAGCTTATCAATACTTTCATTATGTAATTGGTGTCGTAATAATGTCGCCGAATAAGACTTGCCTTGATCTCATATTTTTTGTGTATTTTGTTCGAACTCCTATATAAATTTGTCGATGTTTTATGTGTGTATGTGAGTGTGTGTGTGTGTGTGTGTGCGTGTTTGCATCCGGTACTCCCAAGTTGCATGTTAGGAACCCCTCGATTTATTTTTAAAGAGTGGATGCCACGACACAAGAGTATCGAATCGCGATGCTGGCCGCCTAATAGCTAGCTGGCCCTGGAGCATTGGGTCTGCGGCTAGCCTTGCACAGCCTACCGTCAGTATGATTTTGACTGAAACTCGATATAGTGGCCCTGTTTTACCTGTTTGTTCCCCGGACATGATAGGTTGGTGACAGAGGAGTGACCAATCCAGAATGACTCAGCCACACAATATATAAACTAGTGCTCCCTTCGAAAAAAACGAAAACATGAAAACTAATGATACTAAAGAGATAATACATGAATCAAATTAAGAGAAAAGGGGGGAAAAAATATACTAGTGTAGGAGGACCTGTAGACTTATGCTTCAGGGAGACTTATATTGTGTGATCTATTATTTATTTATCGAAGTATGAGTGAGTGTTTCCCGGTAAAGTGAGTAAGGCTAATTCTCTCTATCTATATATCTATCTATCTATCTATCTCAAGTTTTGGTAGTGTATTAGGTTTCGAGAATCTGCGGTCCATTTTGTACACTACGAAGGGAATTGGAGAGAGAGAGAGAGAGAGAGAGAGAGAGAGAGAGAGAGAGAGAGAGAGAGAGAGAATCACTAATACGTGACCGAAATTTAGGGGTCCTGCCACGATGTTCCGTACTTGCCACGCCCCCATTGAGAGGACGTGTACTGGGAGGGCACTAGGCCACCACCCACGACGGGGCACTGAACAAGGGCTCCAGACACACACACACACACACACACACACACACACACACACACACACACACACACACACACTGCCATATAAGGGTAGGCTCGTATATTTTCCTGGCCGATACATAGCTTAGGGTAATGAAATAATGGAGTGTTGCGCCCCCTCTCAGTGTGGTGGAGTGATGTAACGCTGTGCCTACTAACCTGTTTTTTGTGTTGTGTAACCATGGTGCCTCCTAGCAAGCACTGCATTAGGTCAAAAAGAAAAGATGTCTATGTATAGGAGATGAGGCGGAAGAGAAACTGAAGCTGATAAAGATTCTGTATTATTATTATTGTTTTAATTTTTGGGTGTGTGGAAATGGGTAAATTGCAAGAAAATTATGCTGTATATTGCCATGAAAAGTGTAGGATTACTTGAATGTCTTTTGAGATTTAAGACTCTAAGCTAATGTGTACGTATGTTAGTGTGTAGTATGGCTTGGGGGGATTTTTTTTTTTCCTATCGTGTGTGTGTGTGTGTGTGTGTGTGTGTGTGTGTGTGTGTGTATGGCAACAGTGGTGTGTTATCTTGCCTGGGGGGTGAGTGAGGGGAGGAAGGAAAAGGCATAATATTTGAATATGACTTTGAACTGTATTTTAGTAGTGAATGTAGGGATATATCCACTACTACTACTACTACTTCTAATTCTAATTCTACTACTACTACTACTACTACTACTACTACTACTACTACTCCTACCACTACTACTTCTACTACAACACTCACACAATAACACACTTCAGACTGGTCACGTTCCTGCTAATCAAGGCGACACAACAGGACAGGAAATGAAGGAAAAGTTTGACTGTTGAACGCCCTCAACTGTGAGTGCCTCGGAGGGTGGAATGAGAGAGAGAGAGAGAGAGAGAGAGAGAGAGAGAGAGAGAGAGCGAGAGAGAGCGAGAGAGAGAGAGAGAGAGCAGCTCCAGCCAGTGTCAACTCCTCTCGTTTTGTTTTAGAGTTGGCGTGAGTGTCGAAAGGCAAGACTTTTCGAGCAGAAACTAATCTGCTCTTCACGTTGACGAGTCTTGGTTGACTGGAGGTGGTAATAAGACTGTGTGTGTGTGTGTGTGTGTGTGTGTGTGTGTGTGTGTGTGTGTGTGTGTGTGTGTGTGTGTGTGTTCCTGTTTATCCTACATGCCCAATGCCTCCTAATCTGAGTGAGGCTTGAGGAAATGAGCTGCTCTCTCTCTCTCTCTCTCTCTCTCTCTCTCTCTCTCTCTCTCTCTCTCTCTCTCTCTCTCTCTCTCTCTCTCTCTCTCTCTCTTACATTGGTTCCTTCTACAGGCTAATGAAGCAGTGGGGAGACATTCATCTTTGTTTATGAGGCCCAGGCGCTAGTCATATGTCGTGTGTGTGTGTGTGTGTGTGTGGGCGGCCAAGGTAGAGCCAGTAGGCTTATACAGGCAAATTATCCTCCGGAATTCACGTAGCGTCTCTTGGCTGGCTTTTGAGGTGGAGGTATTATTACTCTCATCATTATTATTATTATTATTATTATTATGGTTATTATTATTTCATTCGTTCTCGTTCACGTCACTATTGTCATCGATTTTGACTTCTTACTCATCATCGCCTTCCTTGTTTTTTCTCCCTCCTCCTCCTCCTCCTCCTCCTCCTCCTCCTCCTCCTCCTCCTATATGTCTTCATATTGAAAGATGTATTTTGTTTCTCCCAGGAAGCGAATACTAACAACACTTGCTTTCTGGGTAATTTCAGAATCTCGCAGAAACATGAGATGGAGGGAATTTTCAGGAACCATAACAATGCGATTCCATGGAGAGAGAGAGAGAGAGAGAGAGAGAGAGAGAGAGAGAGAGAGAGAGAGAGAGAGAGAGTGGAGGCAAGTAAGGAAGTGAACCCACGCCAAATGGAGAATATGAATGGATGTAGATGAAAGTCAATTATCTCTTTCTTACTTTTCTTTCTCTCTTTCATTCATTCATGCATTCATTCACTCCCTCCCTCCCTCCCTCCCTCCCTCCCTCCCTCCCTCCCTCCCTCCCTCCCTCCTTTCTCCCTTCGTTTACTCCCTCCACTCCCTCCAAGGCACCTGTGTAGCGATGGACCCACGCCGTACCTGCCTTACCTGCCTTCATTAGGGTACCACATTCCAGGCTGCAATTCATACGTTCCTCAGCCACGTAAATGAAACCATATCCTCTACCATTCCCGCTGAAATTCTGCATTTTACACGTTCCTCAAGGCTCATAACGCAAGGGTGGTGGTGGTGGTGGTGGGGGGGGGGGGTAGCGAGCAGATTTTGAACCCTAGTGAGGTATATTGAAGGTTCGATCCTGTGCAGGTATTGCCTCCTGTGGTTTTGATTAGTTAGGAGGTCGGGGTTGCCTGCTTGTAGGTGAAGGTTTTCTTGTCCTTGCGTTCAGTAGGAGAAAGTGTTCGTCTCTTACCTGTATGAGCAATCAGGTGTATCGTGTATCGTGTATCGTTCTGTATCCTGCCACTTTGTCATTGGTTAGACAGGTGAGTGCAAGAAGTGTTTCCAAGCTGAACGCACTGTCGAACGCAAGAGACATTTAATCCTGGTTGCAGTCAGTCTGTCAGTCGTTTGCCTTTTCCAGTGATCCAAAACTTGCGACAAACCCGTGTTTGGCGCTGTGTGTGTGTGTGTGTGTGTGTGTGTGTGTGTGTGTGTGTGTGTGTGTGTGTGTGTGTGTGTGTGTGTGTTGTGCGCATAGGTTAGACAAGGAGGTGGACTTAGCTAAACATCCCTCTTTTTATTTTTTTTATTTTATTTATTTATTTTTTTTTTTTTCTTCCCTCCCTCCCTCTCTCTCACTGCACTTTAGAAACAACCTTTTTCCTATGTCATATCAGATCCCTTTACACCCTTTCCTCTTCCGTTCTCTTCCTGTCGTCCCTTCCATCCGTCTTCCCCTTCCGTGCCTTGCTCTCATCCTCTCCCAACAGCTTCAGCATTCCACTCAAGCCCCACGTGGGCCCACCGCTGTCCTGCATGCTAAGTGGTGTGTCCGGGACCCACATTTCCACTCTGTAGCAGCATTTTACCGCCGCTTAGGTGGGATAGGGCAGTGCGTGCCCGGCCCAGCGAATCGTTGGCACCGCTTGAGTTCCCTGTTGGGTTAAGAAATGGTTGAAAAAGTAGTAAACCAGTACTTATTCTCTCTGTGTCTCTGTTTCCCTCATTCGCTAAGAAGAGTTTTTGGGTTGATGCTTAAATAGCTAGCTGGCACGCCTTGGAATGCTGTCTTGAAGGAGAGATAAATGACAGGATGATTTTATTTCACTTATTACCGTTCAGATGAAGTCATGTGTACCTGGAGGGATTCAGCTCCTCCCACCGGCGGCACGACAAGACATGTAGGTGTTGGGAATAGAAAAAATTGTGTTTGTGATGTTTGAGTGAAAGGACGACCGGCCCTTCAGGTGCAGAGTGCCCCTCCCCCCCTTCTCCCCCGATGTGTGCTTGATCTCTTGTTTACACCAGTCTTGGGCCCTCGAGTGTTTGGCGAATCACTGTTGGAGGAGGAAGAGCAGGAAGGAAAGAACGAATAAGAGGAAGGGAAGGAGGCAAGGAGCAGGAGCAGGAACAAGAGGAGGAGGAGGAGCAGGGAAAAAAAAAACAGGAAGAGGAAGAGGAGGTGGCAGGTAGCTCGTCTCCCTCTGTGTTGCTGGTTGACAGTGTGGGTTGTTTGCCTTTTTCCTGTCAGTTCGTCTCGGTGGCGGAGTGAGGGGAAGGTAGGGGTGAGGAGGGTAGGGTAGGGGTGAGGAGGGGAAGGTAGGGGTAAGGGTGCCGCGCTGGGGTGACTCCGGCCGGTGTGACGATGGAGTGAGTAAAAGAGGCGACGTGGAGGTTGGTTGGCACGGGAGTTAATTGCCTTTACTGTGTTGGCGCTGCTCGGCACTGCTGCTGCTGCTGGCACTGTCGGGTGTTGGCACTGAGGCCGCGCAGTGCCAAATGTAGCACAGCGCCTGTCCAAAGTGGCAGTGTAGGCTTAGGGAAAAGGTTACTAGAGAGACACTGTTGACACCCACTCTAGGTATACCAGGTGTGGTTTGAGTTTACTTGACGGACAAGCCACGCCCCTTAACACCTCCCCACCAATTGCATGTATCAGGAGTGGGTGGCATAGGACATACTGCTCAGTGTGACTAAGAGTGACGTGCATCGGGAAGAGTGAGGAGGGTAAGGATGAGGTTGCGTGCTATTTAATGAGGCGAGGCTCAATTAGGTGCCCTGCGGTCAGTCAGTAGAGATGGAGATTATCGCGGCGGAGTGCAGGCTTATCCCTTGTTGTGTGTTGTTTATGGTGTTTGTATATCTTCCAGTTGCCACCACGAGCCTCAACGTCCCGCTAAAAAACCACGAGTGTAGGAAAAACAAGAAATATTGATGTGAGTTTATGTGAGTTAATTGTAGGAATTCAGTGAAGCAAAGGAAGCTGTGAGGTGGTGGTGATTATGGTGTTTGTGGTGGTGTGCGTGGTAGTGGTGGGGACGGGATAGGGACAGGAGTGGTGGTGTGGTAGAGACAGGGGTGGTAGTGGTAGTGGTGGGGTAGTGGCAGCAGTGGTGGTGGTGGTGGTGGGAGGCAAGGGGGTGAGGGTGGGTGTAGGCAGGCAGGCGGCGCCCCGTCGTCAGGCAGTGATCAATACCTCTGGTCCTGCTTCAAAGCCCCGCTGCAGGCTGCACACTCGTCCTGCATGACGCACCCCCCTGTGGCTGCAGCGTCCTGCCCGGCGTGACGTCACAACACACCACACCACCCAGGCCTATATGCGTCACCACGCCAATGAACCAACTCGCAGGCCCGCCCGGCTAAATGGTATCACCCCCGCAGCCCCCAGTATAACGTTATCACCCCAGCAGCCCCCACCGTAACGTCATCAGTAGCAGCAGCCCCCACCCCAGCTTGCCCCGTCACGTGGTCAGTGGCCTGCATGACGTAACCTGCAGCCTGACACGTCGCGCTTTGGCTTATCCTTTGCGATGTATCCTACGTCTCCTTTAGACCTGAGTGTCAGCGCCCTGCATGCCCTCCGCCAGTCCGTGCCACGCCCTCACCAACACGCCCACGCACCACCCGCGCCTCCCACAGAAACATTGAGCCGATTCATGGCACGCGGCGCCTCCAAGAAACAAACAAAATACTGCCTTCCCGCCCGACTATCAAGTGTGTACCCAGGTGAGGGAGGGAGGAGGTAGGTAGAGAAGGAAGGGAGGGAAGGAGGTAGGAGGAGAAGGGAGGGAAAGAGGGAAGGTCGCCCCCTCCCCACTTACTGCCTGCTCCCCGGCATTCCTGATCAACTTACTGTTTCCTTAAAGTTGTCTTGCCAGTGACGCCCGTGTTGCAGCAGCTGACGGCCACGCTGGGCGCCCTGCTGCTGCTGCTGCGGGCGTGTCCCCTCCCCTACTCTCCCTCCCTCCCTCCTCCTTGCATTACTCCCCCGCGCGGCTGGGCCTGGAGGTGGTAGAGGAGGAAGGGAGGGAGGGAGGGAGGGAGAGAGAGAGAGAGGGTAAGGGGAAGGTCTTGTGCCGCTTCTTGAAGGTGACACTTGATCCCCTCTAAGCGCCCCTGCATCAGTGCCACAACTTGTTCCTGTGTTCCCCTCACTTACTCTTACACTAGCTGACAACCCGTTTGTGTGTATGTACGTGTACGGGTGTGTATGGCAGGGCACGAAAGTCATACCGTAGTAGTGAAAGAAGACCTGCTTTATGTATGGTGAAGAAGGAGGTGGAGATAGATGTGGGAATAACAAGAAAAGGGCGTGGTGGTGGTGGTGGTGGTGGAGGGAAGTGCCACGTGGTCCTACCGTGGCGTGTGGCGCGGGCGGTGGGTGGTGGTGGTGGCGTGGGGAGAGGGGCGTGTACACTCAACACACACTACTAAAGAGAGGAAAGGATACTAGTGAAGGATACGAAAGGAAGGGTGGGTGAAAAAGGAAACTGGATAGGAAGAATAAAGAGAAAAGTAAGAATGCATAGAGATAAAATAGATGAGAGAGAGAGAGAGAGAGAGAGAGAGAGAGAGAGAGAGAGAGAGAGAGAGAGAGAGAGAGAGAGAGAGAGAGAGAGAGAGAGAGAATACCTTACCTGGCCCACCCTCACAGCACGACACCTGATCGATTGCCTCCCAGATCTCTTAATTACTTCTTGCTTCTCGTCACCTGAGTCTAACTTCCCTGAACGGACGCAGCAGCAGCAGGAGGAGGAGGAGGAGGAGGAGGAGGGGGGAAGTAACAGCTGTGTGAGGAACTTGACCGTTTAGGCACTCCAAGGGCTGTCCCGTTGAGGGGAAAGAGGGGAGAGGAGGTGGGGTGACGGGAGGTGAGAGGAGTGTTAGGGGTGATGTAATT
>JAXIVD010002421.1:40000-60294 GCA_036785275.1 Cancer borealis | reverse complement strand
CACCGAACGATATTGGACACCAGCGACGTCGCTATGGTATTTATTTCTTCGTGCTGAGATAATCAGCTGATTGAGCTAACATGGACGGCGCACCCTCTTTGTGGGTACTCTTATCGCCGTAGAAGAAACTTGCTGATTAGCATATAATAATAGAGTCTGGAGCAATTATAGGTGCAATAAATGCAGTATTATAGGTGGCAAGAAGATGTGAGGAGATAAAAAGAAGCCGTAAAACTCTTGTGAGAGTAGTGATATAGCGTAGGTGATTGTGTGACTGGTAAATTTTTAGCTCTGAGCCAATGCACTTGGATTGTAAATAACAACACTTTTCGTATAAAAAATTATCCATTCGAACGATTTTGACATTGATTATCGGTCGCAAATGCATATCTAATAAGACATCCTCATCAACGACCCCAACAATTCTCGGGACCTGTGGGAATGCTGGGTTTCTTGGGGAAGACAAACATACAATGATTGTCAGTAAATAGTTTATTTCTGCATAACTACTGCTTCCGACGATATCGATATAAATATGAAGTCGTACATACTATACAGTCTAGTGTACTCAACACGTCTGTAAAGGTTTCAGGCGGTTATGTTATGTTAGGTTTTGGGATATAATTTTACATCTTCACCATTATGGAGTCTGTATACGAAATAAAATGTCCTGCAATTCGTACCAACTCCCCTACTCTTGCTCATAGAGAAACATTTGATAGCTTCTAAATTAACCTAGGTAAAGTTTTGGAAGACGAACCAGTCTGTTTTTTGGACAAAACAATTTTTTTCCCTGATCGATTTTTATGGTGTTTTGAATAAATCTGATGTTTGTTATGCATGCATTTTTTCTCAAAGGTAAAAATTGCCACAAAAAAAATGAAATGAATTTCAAACCATATGCAATGCATTTTTTCTCAAAGGTAAAAATTGCCACAAAAAAATGAAATGAATTCAAAACCATCAAAATCAATAAGAAATTTTTTTTTTAAAGTAAACCTAAGCAAACCTAATTAACCCCGACCTAACCTAAGCAAGCATAATCAAATCTAATCTAACCTATCTGAACAAGTATCTGAGGTTGAATTAGCAGTGCATTATAAAGGTAACGAGATATCGAGTGGGTCATCTTACGATTCTTTACCTGATTTGGTTAAAGAAGGTTAGGTTTAGTTAGGTTAGTCTTACTTAGATTTGCTTAGGTTAGATTAGTTTTAATTAGGTTTGCTTAAGCTTACTGAAAGAAAATTTTCTCCTATTGATTTTTATGGTTCCGAATTAATCTGACATTTTTGTGGCAATTTTTACCTTGAGGGAAAAAAAATGCTTGGCATAACAAACAAACATCAGATTAATTAAAAACACATCACAATCTATCAGAAAAAAATTGCTTTGTCAAAAAAACAGACTGGGTCGTCTTACGAATCTTTCCCTAAACCTAACCTAACATAACATAAATTAACCAAAACCCTAACCTACATTGACAAATATCAGAACCGTGTTAAAATGAAACTAAACTTTACTTTTCGAAGAGATCTCACAGAAAACATTGAATATCTCACAAACACAAACAAATTTGCAACGGAATTTGGATTAATACCCAAACCCCCAAAAAAACTAATTTGCGAACCCTAACTTCCGGGTGATAAAAAGCGTTTACATGTGTCGCCAAACTTCGTTTGTTTTCACGAACACGATTTTAAGGAGAAATGTCTTGGTTGGTGTTGCCACAATTTTCCTAATATATTTCAATCTTAATGCTTGTTTTTAGTTTTCTTTTATATTAAAAACGACATATATTATATACATATTTTAAATTATAAGCACTGAAATGATCTCAAACATCTTAATTTTTTCAGATTTATTCGAAATAGATATCATGGTTTCTCCGTATATTTCGCACCGCTTCCATCCTAAGGTAGAGGCCAAATTCTCGCTACGTGATACAAATTCCCTTATATATTACAATCATTATGCTTGTTTGTGGATTTCTGTTATATTAAAAACAACATTAATAATGTAAATATTATGTATTTCAACAACTGTCATGATCTCAAACATCTTATTTTCATCTTATTTATTCGTAATGTATATCCTGCTGATTCTGTATTGAAACTACAGCACCCTCCACACTCGTCCTAAGCCCACAACATGTCCAAATATCGTCGTATACAGATCACCTTACCAGTAGCAGCAAGATGTGTGTGTGTGTGTGTGTGTGTGTGTGTGTATGTGTGTGTGTGTGTGTGTGTGTGTGTGTGTGTGTGTATGAGTGTGTGTATGAGTGTGGGCGTGGGTGTATGAGTGAGTGTGTGTGTGTGTGTGTGTGTGTGTGTGTGTGTGTGTGTGTGTGTGTATGAGTGTGTGTATGAGTGTGTGTGTGTGTGTGTGTGTGTGTGTATGAGAGTGTGTGTGTATGAGAGTGTGTGTGTATGAGAGTGTGTGTGTGTGTGTGTGTGTGTGTGTGTGTGTGTGTGTGTGTGTATGAGAGTGTGTGTGTCTGTGTGAGCACTGGATGTCTTCACATGACGCGGGGCCCGGCCTTCGTATCTGCGCTCGCTCCAAGTGAAATTTTTGTGTTCGAAACTGGATCTGTCTTCAGTGTCTAAATTTTCTTTGACTTACATATTTTTGTGCAATATACAAAAATCTTATTTCTTACTTTAATTTGATGAAAATAATTGTAAACAATATGATATGCTTTTTACTTATTATTAGGAAAAAGGGAACAATTGTAAGTCTAAGCTACAACCACAAAATGCATTGAAACATCAACACCCACACAGGTTTGAATGTCACATCTTGTTATTTTCTACATTTCTCTAATATATTACAAGCTTTTTGCTTGTCTTTGGCGTTCTTCTATATTAAAAACAATATATATATAATATAAATCTTATGTAGACGATCAACTATAATGGTCTCAAACATCTTACTTTCTTCTGATTTATTTGAAATATATACCCAGATTCTTTCTCATGAAAACACACACATCCGCTTCGCTCCACCCACGTAGAGGGCCCAACGTTCGCAATTTTCAACACTTCGCTAATATATTTCAAGCTTTATGCTTGTTTTTGGTTAGCTTTTCTATAAAAAACAAAATATATATTATAAATCTTATTTATTTCTACAACTGTTATGGTCTTGAACGTCTTACTTTCGTCTTATTTAATCGAAATATTATCTCGCTCAGTGTCTACACAGATGAAGTTCTGAAGTTGGTGAGCTGTGATTCGTTACAGGAGAGGATGCAAAACATTGGCAAACGCAGATATTCGTATATTGAAAGTGTTTGCGATATTTTGGTCAGAATTTGCCTAGTCATTGCATCTTGGCAAGAGGTCTTGACATTACATGTAAACGCCTAAAATGTAAAAAATCTTATATAATCGAACCTAACTGAACCTAAACCATAACATAACCGTAACCTAACAACTTCAACATAACCATAACTTGACATAATCTAACCAACCTAACATAACCTATCATCATTTCAAAGAAGTTTTGCGAGGTAAAAAATGGTGAGCACCGCCAGAAACCTTCACAGATATGTTGAGTACACTATGTATAGTATATTTATAATAAAGAGGTGGAGCAGTATTTGTAAAGAAATAATAGGTGTAACATTGTCAAGGTTAACCTTGAGGTTCATCAGACTTGAATCTACTTTTCAAGAATCTAATGGTGTTTTCAATAACACATTTAGTTATAAAAAGATTTTTTATTGTACAAAATATGCAGGTTGGTGATAATTAGGACTGCCGCTGTCACCCTAAATGCATCAGGAAATGAAAGTTATAACTCTCAACACTTCCTCGGAGAAGTGACTAGTGGGACGGCTGGGCAGTAGTGATGGGCGCTTTGTGAACGAGTCGGTTCATAGAGCCGGCTCTTCCAGATGAACGAGAAGAGCCGGATCTTTCTCAAGAGCCGTTTGGGATTTTTTTGAGAGCCGTTAATTTTTTTTTCTTCTAGTTTTCCATATTTTTGCAATTTTCTAACAAAATGCAAAAATTGCCGATTGTTAATAATTATAGTAATGATAATAATAATAATACTTACGAGAATGAAGCCTATTCATAGAAATTATATAGTAAAATAGTTAAGTTACCCCTTCAAGTTAACAAAGAAAACTGTATTTCCAAGTGCTTTGGCCTCTAGCAGAGAGGGGTAACTCAACACATAAAACACATATATATATATATATATATATATATATATATATATATATATATATATATATATATTATATATATATATATATGAATAATTCAGAAAATATATGGTGTATATGGCAGGCCAATGATGTGGAATGTACACTATAATATTCCCTACAACATATCGGTAAATGAAGACAATCTGATAATATTAAGAGGTCAAATTAAATTATAGAACTCGTCTCAAAATAGTGTACATATCGTACAAATCAAGTATATTTTTTTCCATAGTTAATTTTTTAACACAAAACTCATTTTCTCATTATAGCTCGAGAACCATAAGGTATACGTACAATGACTACGAATAGACAAAGAGTGAATAGGAATCCAACTTTCTGGTTGCAACATTTAAAAATGAAAATACTCTTTATATAATGAAGGACATTTTTTTTTTCATAACCTGTGAGTAAAATTTAAAAAAATAACTACACTAGCTGATACGCCTTTTAAAATTATTTAAATGATTATAGGTGCATTTTTTCTGTCAAACTAATCGTTAAGGTTTTTTCCTTATAACTCAAAAACTATGAAATTGACGTAAAATAATTAGGAGTAATTAGGGAAGTTAAATGAAACAAGCTTTCTTTTCATTCTATTGAAAATGAAACTCAATGATAAATGACCATCGAAATTTTTTTTTCTTAACTATTAGCGTTATTCAAAATCAGACTACACCAGCTGAAAGGCTTTTTGAAGGTAAGAAAATAACTATTTAACATAATTTTTGTCAAACTAGTATTTAACATTTCGTTTTGTAAAAACGAAAACTATGGAGTTTAAGTCAAAAAATCTGCGAATAATTAAAATAAGGAAATAAAAAAAATTTTTTTTGGACCATCAGAACATGTAAACAGTTTATAAATAATGAAAACATTAAAAAAAAAAAGTTTTTGGCGTAAATTTAGATTAAATTACATGATTTGATAAAACTTTTAAAATTACATCAATTAGCATAAGTGCATTTTTTCTGTACGACTAATATTTACGCGATAAAAGACAAGTTAACTACGTTGATAATTTGAGAGGTGGTAGGGTACCCCACCACCCCTCAAACTCGCATTACATAACAGTCAACCGTCGCGCGCTCTCTCTCTCTCTCTCTCTCTCTCTCTCTCTCTCTCTCTCTCTCTCTCTCTCTCTCTCTCTCTCTCTCTCTCTCTCTCTCTCTCTCTCTCTCTCTCTCTCTCTCTCTCTCTCTCTCTCTGATATATAAATGTTAAATAAGAAAGAAAATAGATAGTATGTTTGTGTATGTATGTGTGTGTGTGTGTGTGTGTGTGTGTGTGTGTGTGTGTGTGTGTGTGTGTGTGTGTGTGTGTGTGTGACCGTGTGTGTGTGTGTGTGAGACCATGAACGAACAATTGTCTGAGTCTCTCTCTCTCTCTCTCTCTCTCTCTCTCTCTCTCTCTCTCTCTCTCTCTCTCTCTCTCTCTCTCTCTCTCTCTCATAGAAATGCTAAATAAGAAAGAAAATAGATAGTATGTTTGTGTGTGTGTGTGTGTGTGTGTGTGTGTGTGTGTGTGTGTGTGTGTGTGTGTGTGTGTGTGTGTGTGTGTATGTGTGACCGTGTGTGTGTATGTGTGTGTGTGTGTGTGTGTGTGTGTGTGTGTGTGTATGTGTGTGTGTGTGTGTGTGTGTGTGTGTGTCTGTGTGTGTGTGTGAACGAAAAATTATCTCTCTCTCTCTCTCTCTCTCTCTCTCTCTCTCTCTCTCTCTCTCTCTCTCTCTCTCTCTCTCTCTCTCTCTCTCTCTCTCTCTCTCTCTCTCTCTCTCTCTCTCTCTGATAGATAAATATTAAATGAAAAAGAAAATAGATCATATGTGTGTGTGTGTGTGTGTGTGTGTGTGTGTGTGTGTGTGTGTGTGTGTGTGTGTGTGTCTGTCTGTCTGTCTGTTTGTCTGTCTGTCTGTCCGCCAAATAACAGGCGAGGCAAGTCCACCCCCGCGTTCGGTAGCGCCTCCCGCATCGACCATGAGCCGAGCTCAGCCAATCACAACGCCGCATTTCGTAGCGATGGCATCGATGTCATCGATATGCATCACTATGGTCTCAGAGCATGTGCCGAGGGGACTTGGACTGAGACTGGTAGAGTGTTTTTTGTTCTTGTTCTTGTTTTAGGGCTGCAAGGATCCCTTGGGGAACACTATGAGCCCTGTGTTTTTTGTTTACATTTTAGCCACAGATTCTTAGATTTCCACTGTCGGAGACGTTTAAGCTAAGTTTCTGATCTGTCAGAGACTGAGGTTCACCCAGGAACAATGTACTAAGGTCTTTTGAAGTTGTAGAATAAGTAATTAAGACAGTGAAGTCAATACATTCGTGTATATGATGAAGTAAGGCAGTTTAATATCGTCATCTCGGTAATCAGGAATTGGTCTTACAACAGATGGTCAAGAAACGCCCTAAAATCTGACTATTGATAACACAACGCCTACTGTACCTAACTGTCTATATACAGACAGAGGCGATATAAAATGACAGACTTGATAGGGAAACACCTTAATTATATCTGACATGTAAGTAATAACCTCGGGAAAAGACAATAATGTTATCTCCATATTATTCCTCAACTACTTTCATTTTAAATTTTTACACAGTGCAGTCTCCCAAACATGTATGTACATAGTTTTCTACATACTTGTATTCATTGATGTATATGGGTTTGTGTCTTGAATGTTTGTTTATAATCTAAGAATAATCTATTGTATTGTACAAGTCAATAAATTTTCTTGGTTTTCTATCATGTTTACCTAAAAAGACATTATTTTTTAAGTAAATTACAACAATAATTTAATATGAATATTCAGATGGTTTGGACACCTGAAAAGACTGGATGAGTTGCCAAGAAGGATGTACAATGCTGGTGTGGTGCCCGGGGGGGGGGGGGGACAGGGGCGTTATTTTATTTATTTATTGTTGTTGTTAATTTCTGTTATTCTATTCTATTCTTTATTTAATTAATTTATTTTACTTTCACTTCACTGCTGAAGGACCACCAGTGTGGTGCCTTGTCATTAAATTAACTTCGAATGGGGAACTCTCATGGCAATTAAAAAGATATTTACTTTGATTAATTATATTAATTAATGGTCCCTGATGTTGGATATTTCCCTGAATATTAAGAAAAGAAAGCTGCCACCACCCCCAAAGGTTTAGTGAGAATTAGGGGATTCTCAGGGAATTTAATTTCTTCCTAAAGGGAAGTTAAAATATTCGAAAGAGAAAATAATTACTACCAGGGAAATATAGGCGACCAATGAAAGAAAAGGGGAACTGATTTAACAATTTAGTTATTTGGTAGAGTGGACTGAGTTTCAATAAGGCACATGGATTCGTGGATTTGTTTCATATCCTTTTTCAAGAGTGTTGAGCACTTCCCACTTTAATCTTACCACACCAACGGAAGGTTAGTATTAACACAGAATCACTTTCTCAGATTTTACTTGAGTTATTTATTTAATGTATACTTTGAATATCACAGGCTGATCACTGAGTCTTAGAAACACGGCTTAATTATAGTATCAGACAACTTAATGGCTCATGGCAGAAAAACTCCACTTTCCTCAAAAAGAAAATAAATACAGAGTTGGCAATACTTATCTCACCTCGAGATACCAAACTCTTCACACATTATACATTATACCCTTGACTCCCTTCCCTGAAAAATATCACCTTAAAAATGTTATAATTTTGTAACTGGGCCTGAGAACAGTTAAAGAACCTTTTCTCAGGGGATTTCCGAAAGTAAGGTGATTTCAATGTTTCTGTTTATGCATACATAGTATAATTCTTCCTCACTAAGTAGGAATACGCGATTCCTATTCCTGAATACATGGGCTGGGTCTATCAGACCGTCTTACGTGACACATAGTTTCCTAAAGCTTAACTTGGAAATTTGGCAGTGGCTTTCTAGCCGTTCATTTAACTACAAAAACAAAAGAAAGTAAATGAGAAATTGGTGTAACTGTCGTGGAGGCATTCTTTCCCTGCAAACACAATGAAGGGTGAGCCACGAGTCAGTATAATTCACTTCCTTACTCAGAAGTTAATACACAGTCACAATAACATAGAAATTACCGTGAAAAATATATATTGTACACCATGAAATATTTTGTAGGGAATAGGGGACCATGCGGTTTTGAAACCCCGTTGTCCTTCTTTAAGAGAAGGAAATTGATATTATCCACTTATAATAGATCTCAATAGGGGTTTACATGTATTGTCAGACTATTGGGGAAGATTATGGACTATATAATAATGGCGAGAGGCATTGAATTTCACAAATATTGAGGGATTTCGAGAGCGATGTCACTCACCTGCGAACACAATGAAGGGTGAGCCACGAGTGATGCTCTCTGGGAAAAAGGCGGGAGATGAGAAGGGGGAAGGGGGGTGTTTCGAGAATATTCCTCCTTTGATCTTATTATTAATTGATTATTGAGACGTGAAATAGTTATTAGTTTATAGGAAATTAATTTTTACGCTAAATAAGTGACATTTAGATATCTATTGAACCTGATCTCTGGATTACTATATAGGGGAACATTTTTGTCTACGGGACTTTTAGCACGTCCCGGGCCCCGGGGCATGATCGCCTCACATGATGCAATATTACGTCATCCTTAACAAAGTTTTGTGGGAAGATAACTAAGTAGGTTAATTATATTAGACTATGGAGAGCATTTTGACAAGTTAATAACTATTAATAGTGATTAGATTATGATATTAATTTCTTTCCATAGAAAACTGTCTTGTGGGAGGGGTTGACTGCATAGGATTTGAAAGTTTGGAGAAACAATTCTAATATAAACCTTAATATAAACATATAGCATAAAAGTATGAATGATGTGAGTAAAAACATTTATATAATGCAGTTTCCCCTTGGGAATACAGGATCTAAGGGCAGACTAAACATAACAAAAAAAGGTACATTCAGTAGGCCTGTTTGAGATTAAATTGGAGGCATCACACTGGGATCATCTTCTGAGTCACGTAATCCGACTATTGCCACTTAGAAAACAATATGAAACATAGCTCATAAAAAAAAAAAACTTTTTATTAATTGAAAAGTTAGAATCAAGAGCGGATAAATTTTTATTTAGGTTAGGTTAGGTTATTTCCTTAAGCAATTTCCTGTCGAGCAATTGATAGTTTGAGAAAATTATTTCTTGAGCAATTTACTGTCTAGCAATTTACTTCGAGAAATTTACCTAGATTCAGGCTATAATATGACAATCAGGAAAAAAATATCAAAAGTAAAATGCCTAACTTTTGGGTAATTAAATAAAGAAAGCTTATATAACGGAACCTAACTGAGCCAAACCGTACCTAGCCAAACCTAATCTAACCATAACCTAACGTAACCTAACCGGTATTAATTTATATCATCAGAATCTCTAGAGAATTCAGAGCTGTACTTTTGCATTACCTGTTGCATTTTGATAAGATCTTATTCCAAATTCTGTCGCAAATTCTTAGTTTGTGAGATATTCATTATTTTCTGTGACATCTCTTTGAAAAGTAATAAGGAAAATAATCTAAAGTAAAATGCCTAACTTTTGGGTAATGAAATATAAAAAGCTTATATAACCGAGCCAAACTGTACCTAGCCAAACCTAATCTAACCACAACCTAATGTAACCTAACCAGTATTAATTTACATCATCAGAATGCTCTGAAAATTCAGAGCTGTACTTTTGCAATACCTGTTGCATTTTTATGTTTTCTTAATCCAAATTCTGTCGTAAATTCTTAGTTTGTGAGATATTCAATGTTTTCAGAGAGATCTCTTCGAAAAGTAAAGTTTAGTTTCGTTTTAACAAGGTTCTGATGTTTGTCAATGTAGGTTAGGATTTTGGTTAATTTGTTATGTTAGGTTAGGTTTAGGGAAAGATTCGTAAGACGACCCAGTCTTTTTTTGACAGCAATTTTTTCTGATAGATTTTGATGTGTTTTTAATTAATCTGATGTTTGTTATGCCAAGCAATTTTTTTTCCTCAAGGTAAAAATTGCCACAAAAAAGTCAGATTAATTCGAAACCATCAAAATCAATAGGAGAAAAAAAAATTTCAGTAAACCTAAGCAAACCTAATTAAAACTAATCTAACCCAAGCAAATCTAAGTAAGACTAATCTAACTAAATCTAACCTTCTTTAACCAAATCAGGTAAAGATTCGTAAGATGACCCACTCGATATTTCGTTATCTTTATAATGCACTGCAAATTCAACCTCAGATACTTGCTCAGATAGGTTAGGTTAGGTTTGATTATGTTTGCTTAGGTTAGGTTGGTTAATTAGGTTTGCTTAAGGTTACTGAAAATATTTTTTTTCTTATTGACTTTGATGGTTTGAATTAATTTCACTTTTTTGTGGCAATTTTTACCTTTGGGGAAAAATGCATTGCATAACAAACATCACATTTATTCAAAACACATAAAAATCTATCAGGACTGGTTCGTCTTCAAAAGACTTTACCTAGGTTAATTTAGAAGCTATCAAATGTTCTCTATGAGCAAGAGTAGGGAGTTGGACGAATTGCAGACATTTTATTTCGTATACAGACTCCATAATGGTGAAGATGTAAAATTATACCCCATAACCTAACATAACATAACCGCCTGAAACCTTTACAGACGTGTTGAGTACACTAGATGTATAGTATGTACGACTTCATATTTATATTGATATCGTCGAAGCAGTAGTTATGCAGAAATAACAAACTATTTACTGACAATCATTGTATTTTGTCTTCTCCCAAAAAACCCGCATTCCCACAGGTCCCCAGAATTGTTGAGGGTTGATGAGGATGTCTTATTAGATATGCATTTGCGACGAAAATCAATGTCAAAATCGTTCGAAATGGATCATTTTTTATACGAAAAGTATGTTATTTACATCCAAGTGCATTGGGAGAGCTAAAAATTTACCAGCCACACAATCACCTACGCTATATCAGTACTCTCACAAGAGTTTACGGCTTCTTTTATATCCTCACATCTTCTTGCCACCTAAATACTGTGTTTACTGCGGCTATAATTGCTCCAGACTCTATTATATGTTAATCAGCAAGTTTTTTCTACGGCGATAAAGGTGCCCATGAAGAGGGTGCGCCGCCATGTTGGCTCAATCAGCTGATTATCTCAACACTAAAAAAAAGAAAACACATAGCGACGTCGCTATGTGTCCAATATCGTTCGGTGGGCAAATTCTTCACCCCCCCACCTCGCTGAACGCGGCCCACATATGTGCCTCAGTAAGCCTACTGTCGCCAACGGTTAATGATAACAAAAAATATTTGGTTTAAATTAAACATTTTTTGAAAGCTTTTTCACCTTTCCTTAAATCAATAGGTATTGAAAGCTAACTAGCAAAGTTATCCTAAGAAATTTCTTCTAAATTAAAAAGACTATAAACAGAATATGTGGAACTACTTAAAAAAAAAGTATTTGAGAGCTGAAAGAGCCGTTTGGGAGCCGGAAGAGCCGGCTCTTTTGAGTGAACGAGAACGAAAGACTCGGTTCTCGGAAAAGAGCCGGAACGCCCATCACTACTGGGCAGCGACTGGCCTCTCATTGTTATTGTTTTGATCCAGCGAATCCAAAACAGATTCTGCTGTTCTATTTGCACCCAATTAATCCAAAACAGATTCGGATTCGGAGCAGAATCCGGAGTAGATTATTGCGAACAAATAGAAGAGGCCTTAAGTTGAATAAATACTCAGTTCAGTCTTCAATCGTTATGTACTTTACCAGAAAAATTCTGCGACTATGATAAGGTAATGAACTCCAGTAATACACTTCCCATATCCTCAGAGACATTATGAGTGCACATCCATCCTTTATCCTTCCCTTGCTTTTCTTATGCACTATATATAAGCATTTGATGAATATAAAGACAAATATGAATGGACGGTAAAGGTAAAGAAATTCAAAGTCGATTTAGCAGGAGATGAATTGATGAGCAGCATTACCACCAACAGAAGGGACTCAAAAATCCAAGTGAGTCTCGCCAAGTACAATACCAAATATTAGAAGACTTATTAAGAAGACTAACACAGAACAAGACTCACAGCGCACAACAGTTCGGATGCTCCTCTGGCTAGATAAAAAGTGGAATCGAAAAGTGAGCAAGCACATATATTAATGATAATGTGTGATCTGAAGTACTGAGAGAGAGAGAGAGAGAGAGAGAGAGAGAGAGAGAGAGAGAGAGAGAGAGAGAGAGAGAGAGAGAGAGAGAGAGAGAGAGAGAGAGAGAGAGAGAGAGAGAGAGATAAAAGCCTCCTTCAATTGACATTACATTACGGCAGGGAAAAACATATTATCAAAGAGAGTGACTGATTGACTAGTAAATGAAACGCCTTATCATGGACGAAGTATTTTTTTGTCAAGTACATAATGATTGAAGACTGAACTGAGTATTTATTCAACATATACATCTTTGAATTGTGTTTTGCTTGCTGAAGAATATATATTTTTCAATTCATCGTCTAAGTTCGTTTTATAATCTGATGTTCTCTTGATGATTGGTACTTTTTTCATATGTTTGTTTGTTTATCACCTGTGGATCCTTCTTCCACCAGGATCCTGAATCAGTTGGTGTTTGGGCACCGAGTGCGCGGTCCGTTGGACTTAGTACGGGAAGCCTGGTGTGCTCCCCACTCGGGTCGCCCAGAGTCATTCCTGAAGAACGGGTTAAGTACTCGGGAAGGACTGGTGAAGGCGCTGGAAGTGGCTCCGCACCATCTTGGAGTCGCGCCAAAGAAGAGGAAAAGATACTATGACCAGAAGGCCAAGTATAATACCTTTGCACCGGGGGAGGAGACTACCAAGGTTCTGGGCTCGGAACTGGTGGTTCCCGCAGAGCACTGGGGGCAGTGCAGTGTGCTGCTTGGGGAGAGGTTGCAGCACCTGGGAGGAGTGCAGAAGAAGAAGATTCACTGTCAGAGTGAAGTGGCTACCACCGTGGTGAAGCCCAGGGATAAGCGTGAAAGTCCTGTTCAGTTCGACTGCGGCTCTGACCAAGCCCAGATTGAAGAGCAGCTGAACGCCACCCCAAAGGAGCACTCTGACACTTCTGCCGAAATACTAGAGCAGGCCCCCAAGGAAGATGCGAACCCCGCGGGAGAAGAAGTACATCCTGGGTGCAAGAAGTTTTTGTTTCCTTTTGAATTCCAGGGCCCGGATTCAGGAATGTTTAGCGTAGCTGCGACCGCCGCTAGCTCTACGGCCAACCGAGGTATGACAAATCTCTCCTCTGGATTAAGAAGGGGGGATAGTCGATGTCGTACGCTCGGCGGACCTCCATCCCCTCCAATACGTCACGATTGTCGTCACGAAGCGTGTCGTCATTGCCAGCCAATGACAACAGAGTTTACAAAACAAAGCAGCCAATCGCAGGGCACCCACGTTATCAGTGTTTACAAACACACACAGAGAAATGGCTTGCCCTCCACCTTCAAAAAAAGTTAGGCGCCCTAATTTCACCGAAGTAGAAATGATCACGCTTATTGAAGAGGTGAAAAAGCGTGAGCATGTCATATTATCCAAGTTGGATAATACAATAACTGCTCGATGTAAAGAATTTGCGTGGGAAGAGGTGACGAGTTGTGTGAATGCTGTGAGCACAACTAAACGCAAACCAGACGAGGTAAAAACAAAATTTAAAGACCTCAAGTTCTTGCTAAAGAAGAAAGCAGGCCAACTACACAGGGAAAGACATCAAACAGGTAAGAATGCAATGTTTCCACTTTATGATATACTTGTCACACATATCTTGCACTAACGTTCAACCCTATTGGGATATTGTGTTAATATCAGCACAATGAGGTATGTTTATAGGTAAAATAACGGTAAATCTTACTAATAGCATCTCCTCACGAATCACCAAAGTATTCACATAGGTGATGAGGTACGTAGTGTAGAACACGATAGTGTTGATTTTATTTGGGGGTTATAACATATTTCTTCATAAATATGTTAGGTTAGGAAGGGTATAAAGCAGGTGATTGATTAAGAAGTGAAAGAGATAAACTATAAACAAATTTGTGTTGTAAATTAGATTACATTTTGGAAAGAAATGTTCCTTTGTTACCACATTATTTATAACAAATTCATATATTGGAATGTTTCCCACAGGTGGTGGGGTTCCTGCTGTCCCCACACAGTTCACACAAGTGGAGCAAGCAATGCTCTACTTCTTGTCACCCACAGCATTTGCAGGCCTGCCAATTGGTGACAGTCAGCAGGACTCAATAATTAGTAAGTCGGTGTAGAATTTTCTAATAATCATACTATACACCTCAGTTGCTTGTACATTTTTGATGCATATTAAAACATAAATATTGTGTACATAAATATATGAGTGGTTTATGTAAACTACAGTGTTTATAGTTATATGCAAACGTGTATGTAGATTTATGTTATGTATTTTGCTTACAATTTATCTTTCTCCCAATAGATCTCAGTAGTGGTGCCGAAGCAGGCCTCGGCACTACTGCTGAAGCAGGCCTCGGCACTACCGCTGAAGCAGTCCTCGGCACTACTGCTGAAGCAGGCCTCGCCACTACTGCCGAAGCACGTTGCCTTCCCTCTACGAGTGCTGCCACTAGTGACAGCATCATACTTGTTCATGAAGGAACCGAACACTTAATACAAGTTCAAAGGTATTGGGAATATAATTTTTGTACTAACAGTTTCTGTTGCATGTAAATTCATACAATATATGAAGTGCTTACAGATACGGCAGACATACTCCGTTGTCATCCAATATTGGTACGGCATGTGCCGGCGTCACTCACCGTGCTCGCATTAAATTTGACATTTTCATCGTACGAAGAGTTTCTAAAAACTTAGAAAGGTATCAACAGAATAATCAGCTATTCCTACTACCTGTGGATTATTATTGTCCTGGTAAAGCATCTGTTATGTTATATTAGGTAAATTATGTAATGTTAGGTTTAGTTAGGTATGGTTTGATTCTGTTAGATATGATGGTTTGGTTGTTATATAAGCATTTTATATTTTATTACCCAAAAGTTAAGTACTTTATCTATAAGTGAGCACTATGAGGTTACAGCTTACGTTAGGTTATGGTTAGATTAGGATAGGTATGTTTTTTTTCAGTTATATAAGCATTTTACATCTTATTACCCAAAAGTTTGGCACGGTTTCAAAGCCATGTAAAACAGTAAACTTTGCTTGGATTAACAGTCATCCTTAAACAAATTATACTAAGAATATAATAATGTTTTCCAACAGTGAAGCTGCAAGGCACATACCCCTTGCCTCACCCTCACCACCATCAACCCGGCCACCATCCCGACCTAGAACTCCAGGCAGCCGACCGAGAACTCCAGCTGGTATGTATGTTTACATATATATACATATATATATATATATATATATATATATATATATATATATATATATATATATATATATATATATATATATATTTTTTTTTTTTTTTTTTTTTTTTTTTTTTTTTTATTTAAGTTTTTTCTTCTAATTACTCAATCAGAATTGAAACAATTTATATGACAGATTATTAGTACTGTCAAAATTTAACAAATGGATTTTGTATTCATTCTAGGTTATGGAGATGACTACCGCCTGGTGCCGGATATTATCAAAATGCAAGAGCAGCAGCGGGACCTCTTAGCCGATCTAGTGGCTGTCCAGAGGCAGACTGTGTCAGCACTTAATATCATTGCTGCACGTATTAGTGAGGTTGTTGTGGCACTGAATGACAAATCTGCACATAAATAATGTATTTATGTGCAGATATTGTCTTTCCTTAGTCGCCAGCTGCTTTACTTAAGTATCTCTACTCAGGAACGCTGCCTATAAAGCTGCATACACACCAAACGAGTCAACTTGACTCGACTTGTTTAATTCTTGTAGATTAAGGGAAAATACATGTACCTACCTATTTTTACATTATATCACTCACCCATATTACTTAATTTTATTATTCCTTCCTGTGGATGTTAACCTAATATAAAAATAAGACACTCGCACTGACCAAAAATATATACAGCAACGTAATATCATAAATTAAATAGTTAAGGATGAGTCATGAAGAAATACACTGACAAATAGTAAAACATTAAATTTATAACAAAATATATATATATATAAATAAATATATACAGACATTAAGATATGGATGCAGAAATAAGACAGAAGGATGCAAAGGATAGGTGAAGACGAGTTTTAGGTTCAATAATTTAGAATCTAACTATTTCTTTCAGTTAGAATTTAACTGAAACAATCTTCAACGATCTCCTGTCGTACCCTTCTCCCGGTCTCATAGGCAGGAACAGCAGCAGCATCCCCCCAAGGCTCCAAGTCATCATCATCTTCTGCCTCCTCCACTTCAGCCTAAGGGAATAATAATTACAGGAGTGCTAATCATAGATTACTGGGGAAGAGGTGAAGTCAAAGCTGAGTCAAAGGAGTAACCATGACATAACTTATGTCAAAAGTATTCTTGACAACGGTGTAGAACTCACTACTAGATATACGTACATACAGCTATATTGTGTAGGCAGTCTGAAATTCAGTTAATAGTTACGTCTACTACCGTATTAGTTTAAACCCTAATTCTTAATTACGGAAACAGTATAGAGTTTACCTATACTTGATTATGATTTCAATGTATTGAAAAGTGCATTTAAATTGTTTCACCTCTATTGAAACATCAATATCATAAAAACAGTTATAAGTATATAAGACTGAAAGTGACAGATAGGTAAGAACATTTTTTACAAGAAAAAAGAAACAAGTACTTGCGGAGGAGGTGGTATTCCACGTTCAACACATCGATTGTGAAGGAGCAAGCAGCACGTGGTGATTTTGGCACACCTCAGGGGTGCGTATTGCAGGGCCCCACCAGACTTGTGGAGACATCTGTAAATAATGAGTTATTTAATAAACAAGGAAGAAATTATTCAAAAAAATATAGCTCTGAGATGGCATAAGTTGTTTGAATAATCTCTGAACAGGTTGTAAATGGCAATTTCATTGCATATTTTCAAGTGTCCTATAAATATGTTTGTCATTGGTCAACTGCCAAGTGAACAGGATTTAACAGCAGTAATTTCTTACCTGAATCTATTTTTTAGAACACCAAACATTTGCTCCACTACGATACGTGACCGTATGTGTGCTTTGTTATAGTTCTGTTCAGAAACTGTGGCAGGATTTCTGATGGGTGTCATGAGGAATGGCTCCAGAGGATAGCCACTGTCACCTGCAATACATGTTTCATGAACTTCAGGACACAATGAATTCTGCTGTATACATTACAGGGACATTCACAGTATTAGATACAGGAAAACCTCAAAGTAATACATAAACCAAAAATCATCACCATCAATGATATTCTGCGTTGTTAATTATACATTGAAACTAAAACATGGAATCCCATTATTTAGCTCCACTATATACAAACCAAGGAGAAGATAATCGCCGAATTCTCCTCTCACAAAGCGTTCACGTAGACTTGATGCCTTCCAGGTAAAGGAGTCATGAGTAGAACCTCAAAAAAAAATCAATATATGTGGACTAAGTGTTTATCTTTTATGGCAGAATATCAGATGCATTCAGTGCGGTTATATACTGTCCATCTATTTTGTTCTGACACGTCACTCCATCCTGAAACATTCTACAAGATGAGCCTCCACCTCTACCTATCCAAACACTCCCTCCTTGCGTGTAGGTAAACCCTGCCACTCTATTAGCACCTCATTCATAGATGTATTCAATTACCTTATCCGTCTATATTCTCAGTGGCCTACCTCTTTCTACTACAGCCATTCAAATTCACTCATTATTTTTAGGAACTATTTACTTTTCATGCTCTCACATTAAGGACATTTTTTTCTATATCTAAGAATAAAATGGATTTTTTAAGAAACAATTTGTTACCTCTAATGTAACTACATAAAGTTTACAGCAGAATTACTAACTAACTATTACAGTTAGTATAATATTTACAATATACTAGAAAACAATTATTGTTCAAAATTACCTGGAAATTTGACACAATAGCTGATAATCAAACCATCAGCATTACATACTACTTGTATGTTTAGGGAGTGGAATCCCTTCCGATTGACATACAATCCTTCATCCACAGCAGGGGCTTTGATGGGAATGTGTGAACCTGTAAAAAAAAGTACATCCTTTGAATCAATATATTATATACTTTGTTTGCTTATGCTCCTACTACAGAATATATAGAAATATCTATCGACCAATTTATCTATATAAAACAGTTCCCTTCAATTGGGGATGACTGTGATAGAAGAGTCCCCATGTAGTACTACTGGATTTTCATTCTCTTCTGGTTTCTTGCAATTCTCTTATTCTCTTCCCAATCCTTTCTTTCACATACATATGAGTAAATATATATATTCCCCTAGTTATCTATTTTCCCATACATGTGATATATATATATATATATATATATATATATATATATATATATATATATATATATATATATATATATATATATATATATGTATATATATATATATATATATATATATATATATATATATATATATATATATATATATATATATATATATATATATATATTTGTTTGAGTGTGTGTGTATGTGGTGACATTAAAAATTAGTAACATAATGCCTTTCATCAGTGCATACACATAAAATTTCAACATATAGCTACTCACCATCTATGGCCCCGATCACTCTTGGAAAATTCCTTAACCTGCTAAAGGCTACAGCCGATTGTCTGAGCTCCTGAGGTGTTGATGGCATTTTTATCTGCTGCACTGACATGGTGTGGAGAATGTTAGTGACAGCGGTCACAATCCTGCTAACACTGGCCTGTGATGGTCCTGAAAGGAAGAATTGACAAGTAATATCCAGCTAAATCTTTAATTTGTTAACTATTTAGGTAATCTTTGACATGTTCACCATACCGCTCCAGAGAATTCAGGCGTGCTATCCCTTTCACAAAATGCTGTCAATATTCATGTATATGTATATCAAAACACTAGCACCTATCATCCCTATTCCTAAACTTTTATAATTTTACCTTAAAGCTCTCTAATAAATCAACCCTAACTACGTGCTCATTAAGTTTCATTCTTTTAGTGTAGGCTATAAAAATGTACTTTATTTTATTTAATTTTGTTTACTCTTTTTGAAGATAAAAAAAACATTAGTCCGATTAATGAGGTAGTGAGCAATCTTTGCCTAAGGAGACTGATATAAGCCAAGCATGTTGACTACTAATGTATACTTAACAATGTATTTATGGGTACTTACCGGCAGTGTCTCCAATGACATGCTGAAAGGAGCCGCTGACCAAAATCCTTAGTGTCAGCAGCACTTGTGTGTGTGTTGGGATGGCCTGAGACCGCCTCGTCCTTTTCCTTAAGTAAGGATCCACTTCCTCTATCAAGTGTATTAATTCATGACGAGGAAACCTGTAGTGCGCTATCAGCTCTTGGTCATTTAATGCTAAGGGATCAAGGCGATCACGAAAACGACGCTCCCGTCTGAGAGCCCGATCATGGAAGATACCAACAAAAATTGCCATCTCTGCTTTCACTTGTATGTGCACTACAAAAACAACAACAAAGGCATCGCCGTCATCGGATGTACGCTTCCATAACAGCGTAGCTTTAATTTTCATGCAAACCTATGTGTAGATCAAAAAATAGTTGAATATGATTGTATGACTACAATAAAAAATTTTAGAGGCATTTCCTAGTAATTCACGCACAAAAAGAGCTAAAAAACCACTCCTACAACTGGGGTCGGGCAGTCGTAGAATTTGTCGCAGCTTGTGACGTCACCGTATCCCCACAATCCGTTGTTGAATCCAGTGTAAGCGACTTACGACAAATTGCAAGAAATTTCACGACTTACGCTGTCGTAAGTGTTTCCTGAATCCGGGCCCAGGCTGTGAATTCCACTGGTCGTGGGAAAGGCGTACTTGGTAAGAGTACGAGTGGCAGGTTCCTTTCACGAACCGTGCCAGGGAGATGGCCTGTTTCGTGGCCGAGAGGGCAGAGAAGATGGTGGCCG
>JAXIVD010002421.1:32500-35000 GCA_036785275.1 Cancer borealis | reverse complement strand
TACTGCTTCGACGATATCGATATAAATATGAAGTCGTACATACTATACATCTAGTGTACTCAACACGTCTGTAAAGGTTTCAGGCGGTTATGTTATGTTAGGTTATGGGATATAATTTTACATCTTCACCATTATGGAGTCTGTATACGAAATAAAATGTCTGCAATTCGTCCAACTCCCTACTCTTGCTCATAGAGAACATTTGATAGCTTCTAAATTAACCTAGGTAAAGTTTTGGAAGACGAACCAGTCTGTTTTTTGGACAAAACAATTTTTTTCCTGATCGATTTTTATGTGTTTTGAATAAATCTGATGTTTGTTATGCAATGCATTTTTTCTCAAAGGTAAAAATTGCCACAAAAAAATGAAATGAATTCAAAACCATCAAAATCAATAAGAAATTTTTTTTTTAAAGTAAACCTAAGCAAACCTAATTAACCCCGACCTAACCTAAGCAAGCATAATCAAATCTAATCTAACCTATCTGAACAAGTATCTGAGGTTGAATTAGCAGTGCATTATAAAGGTAACGAGATATCGAGTGGGTCATCTTACGATTCTTTACCTGATTTGGTTAAAGAAGGTTAGGTTTAGTTAGGTTAGTCTTACTTAGATTTGCTTAGGTTAGATTAGTTTTAATTAGGTTTGCTTAAGCTTACTGAAAGAAAATTTTCTCCTATTGATTTTTATGGTTCCGAATTAATCTGACATTTTTGTGGCAATTTTTACCTTGAGGGAAAAAAAATGCTTGGCATAACAAACAAACATCAGATTAATTAAAAACACATCACAATCTATCAGAAAAAAATTGCTTTGTCAAAAAAACAGACTGGGTCGTCTTACGAATCTTTCCCTAAACCTAACCTAACATAACATAAATTAACCAAAACCCTAACCTACATTGACAAATATCAGAACCGTGTTAAAATGAAACTAAACTTTACTTTTCGAAGAGATCTCACAGAAAACATTGAATATCTCACAAACACAAACAAATTTGCAACGGAATTTGGATTAATACCCAAACCCCCAAAAAAACTAATTTGCGAACCCTAACTTCCGGGTGATAAAAAGCGTTTACATGTGTCGCCAAACTTCGTTTGTTTTCACGAACACGATTTTAAGGAGAAATGTCTTGGTTGGTGTTGCCACAATTTTCCTAATATATTTCAATCTTAATGCTTGTTTTTAGTTTTCTTTTATATTAAAAACGACATATATTATATACATATTTTAAATTATAAGCACTGAAATGATCTCAAACATCTTAATTTTTTCAGATTTATTCGAAATAGATATCATGGTTTCTCCGTATATTTCGCACCGCTTCCATCCTAAGGTAGAGGCCAAATTCTCGCTACGTGATACAAATTCCCTTATATATTACAATCATTATGCTTGTTTGTGGATTTCTGTTATATTAAAAACAACATTAATAATGTAAATATTATGTATTTCAACAACTGTCATGATCTCAAACATCTTATTTTCATCTTATTTATTCGTAATGTATATCCTGCTGATTCTGTATTGAAACTACAGCACCCTCCACACTCGTCCTAAGCCCACAACATGTCCAAATATCGTCGTATACAGATCACCTTACCAGTAGCAGCAAGATGTGTGTGTGTGTGTGTGTGTGTGTGTGTGTGTGTGTGTGTGTGTGTGTGTGTGTGTGTGTGTGTGTATGAGTGTGTGTATGAGTGTGGGCGTGGGTGTATGAGTGAGTGTGTGTGTGTGTGTGTGTGTGTGTGTGTGTGTGTGTGTGTGTGTGTGTGTGTGTGTATGAGTGTGTGTATGAGTGTGTGTGTGTGTGTGTGTGTGTGTGTATGAGAGTGTGTGTGTATGAGAGTGTGTGTGTATGAGAGTGTGTGTGTGTGTGTGTGTGTGTGTGTGTGTGTGTGTGTGTGTGTATGAGAGTGTGTGTGTCTGTGTGAGCACTGGATGTCTTCACATGACGCGGGGCCCGGCCTTCGTATCTGCGCTCGCTCCAAGTGAAATTTTTGTGTTCGAAACTGGATCTGTCTTCAGTGTCTAAATTTTCTTTGACTTACATATTTTTGTGCAATATACAAAAATCTTATTTCTTACTTTAATTTGATGAAAATAATTGTAAACAATATGATATGCTTTTTACTTATTATTAGGAAAAAGGGAACAATTGTAAGTCTAAGCTACAACCACAAAATGCATTGAAACATCAACACCCACACAGGTTTGAATGTCACATCTTGTTATTTTCTACATTTCTCTAATATATTACAAGCTTTTTGCTTGTCTTTGGCGTTCTTCTATATTAAAAACAATATATATATAATATAAATCTTATGTAGACGATCAACTATAATGGTCTCAAACATCTTACTTTCTTCTGATTTATTTGAAATATATACCCAGATTCTTTCTCATGAAAACACACACATCCGCTTCGCTCCACCCACGTAGAGGGCCCAACGTTCGCAATTTTCAACACTTCGCTAATATATTTCAAGCTTTATGC
>JAXIVD010002421.1:0-27500 GCA_036785275.1 Cancer borealis | reverse complement strand
TGGGCTGGGTCTATCAGACCGTCTTACGTGACACATAGTTTCCTAAAGCTTAACTTGGAAATTTGGCAGTGGCTTTCTAGCCGTTCATTTAACTACAAAAACAAAAGAAAGTAAATGAGAAATTGGTGTAACTGTCGTGGAGGCATTCTTTCCCTGCAAACACAATGAAGGGTGAGCCACGAGTCAGTATAATTCACTTCCTTACTCAGAAGTTAATACACAGTCACAATAACATAGAAATTACCGTGAAAAATATATATTGTACACCATGAAATATTTTGTAGGGAATAGGGGACCATGCGGTTTTGAAACCCCGTTGTCCTTCTTTAAGAGAAGGAAATTGATATTATCCACTTATAATAGATCTCAATAGGGGTTTACATGTATTGTCAGACTATTGGGGAAGATTATGGACTATATAATAATGGCGAGAGGCATTGAATTTCACAAATATTGAGGGATTTCGAGAGCGATGTCACTCACCTGCGAACACAATGAAGGGTGAGCCACGAGTGATGCTCTCTGGGAAAAAGGCGGGAGATGAGAAGGGGGAAGGGGGGTGTTTCGAGAATATTCCTCCTTTGATCTTATTATTAATTGATTATTGAGACGTGAAATAGTTATTAGTTTATAGGAAATTAATTTTTACGCTAAATAAGTGACATTTAGATATCTATTGAACCTGATCTCTGGATTACTATATAGGGGAACATTTTTGTCTACGGGACTTTTAGCACGTCCCGGGCCCCGGGGCATGATCGCCTCACATGATGCAATATTACGTCATCCTTAACAAAGTTTTGTGGGAAGATAACTAAGTAGGTTAATTATATTAGACTATGGAGAGCATTTTGACAAGTTAATAACTATTAATAGTGATTAGATTATGATATTAATTTCTTTCCATAGAAAACTGTCTTGTGGGAGGGGTTGACTGCATAGGATTTGAAAGTTTGGAGAAACAATTCTAATATAAACCTTAATATAAACATATAGCATAAAAGTATGAATGATGTGAGTAAAAACATTTATATAATGCAGTTTCCCCTTGGGAATACAGGATCTAAGGGCAGACTAAACATAACAAAAAAAGGTACATTCAGTAGGCCTGTTTGAGATTAAATTGGAGGCATCACACTGGGATCATCTTCTGAGTCACGTAATCCGACTATTGCCACTTAGAAAACAATATGAAACATAGCTCATAAAAAAAAAAAACTTTTTATTAATTGAAAAGTTAGAATCAAGAGCGGATAAATTTTTATTTAGGTTAGGTTAGGTTATTTCCTTAAGCAATTTCCTGTCGAGCAATTGATAGTTTGAGAAAATTATTTCTTGAGCAATTTACTGTCTAGCAATTTACTTCGAGAAATTTACCTAGATTCAGGCTATAATATGACAATCAGGAAAAAAATATCAAAAGTAAAATGCCTAACTTTTGGGTAATTAAATAAAGAAAGCTTATATAACGGAACCTAACTGAGCCAAACCGTACCTAGCCAAACCTAATCTAACCATAACCTAACGTAACCTAACCGGTATTAATTTATATCATCAGAATCTCTAGAGAATTCAGAGCTGTACTTTTGCATTACCTGTTGCATTTTGATAAGATCTTATTCCAAATTCTGTCGCAAATTCTTAGTTTGTGAGATATTCATTATTTTCTGTGACATCTCTTTGAAAAGTAATAAGGAAAATAATCTAAAGTAAAATGCCTAACTTTTGGGTAATGAAATATAAAAAGCTTATATAACCGAGCCAAACTGTACCTAGCCAAACCTAATCTAACCACAACCTAATGTAACCTAACCAGTATTAATTTACATCATCAGAATGCTCTGAAAATTCAGAGCTGTACTTTTGCAATACCTGTTGCATTTTTATGTTTTCTTAATCCAAATTCTGTCGTAAATTCTTAGTTTGTGAGATATTCAATGTTTTCAGAGAGATCTCTTCGAAAAGTAAAGTTTAGTTTCGTTTTAACAAGGTTCTGATGTTTGTCAATGTAGGTTAGGATTTTGGTTAATTTGTTATGTTAGGTTAGGTTTAGGGAAAGATTCGTAAGACGACCCAGTCTTTTTTTGACAGCAATTTTTTCTGATAGATTTTGATGTGTTTTTAATTAATCTGATGTTTGTTATGCCAAGCAATTTTTTTTCCTCAAGGTAAAAATTGCCACAAAAAAGTCAGATTAATTCGAAACCATCAAAATCAATAGGAGAAAAAAAAATTTCAGTAAACCTAAGCAAACCTAATTAAAACTAATCTAACCCAAGCAAATCTAAGTAAGACTAATCTAACTAAATCTAACCTTCTTTAACCAAATCAGGTAAAGATTCGTAAGATGACCCACTCGATATTTCGTTATCTTTATAATGCACTGCAAATTCAACCTCAGATACTTGCTCAGATAGGTTAGGTTAGGTTTGATTATGTTTGCTTAGGTTAGGTTGGTTAATTAGGTTTGCTTAAGGTTACTGAAAATATTTTTTTTCTTATTGACTTTGATGGTTTGAATTAATTTCACTTTTTTGTGGCAATTTTTACCTTTGGGGAAAAATGCATTGCATAACAAACATCACATTTATTCAAAACACATAAAAATCTATCAGGACTGGTTCGTCTTCAAAAGACTTTACCTAGGTTAATTTAGAAGCTATCAAATGTTCTCTATGAGCAAGAGT
Organism: Cancer borealis; assembly: GCA_036785275.1. Lineage (NCBI taxonomy): Eukaryota > Metazoa > Arthropoda > Malacostraca > Decapoda > Cancridae > Cancer > Cancer borealis. The sequence goes on along the minus strand of JAXIVD010002421.1, from coordinate 24,813 downwards.
AGGGAGTTGGACGAATTGCAGACATTTTATTTCGTATACAGACTCCATAATGGTGAAGATGTAAAATTATACCCCATAACCTAACATAACATAACCGCCTGAAACCTTTACAGACGTGTTGAGTACACTAGATGTATAGTATGTACGACTTCATATTTATATTGATATCGTCGAAGCAGTAGTTATGCAGAAATAACAAACTATTTACTGACAATCATTGTATTTTGTCTTCTCCCAAAAAACCCGCATTCCCACAGGTCCCCAGAATTGTTGAGGGTTGATGAGGATGTCTTATTAGATATGCATTTGCGACGAAAATCAATGTCAAAATCGTTCGAAATGGATCATTTTTTATACGAAAAGTATGTTATTTACATCCAAGTGCATTGGGAGAGCTAAAAATTTACCAGCCACACAATCACCTACGCTATATCAGTACTCTCACAAGAGTTTACGGCTTCTTTTATATCCTCACATCTTCTTGCCACCTAAATACTGTGTTTACTGCGGCTATAATTGCTCCAGACTCTATTATATGTTAATCAGCAAGTTTTTTCTACGGCGATAAAGGTGCCCATGAAGAGGGTGCGCCGCCATGTTGGCTCAATCAGCTGATTATCTCAACACTAAAAAAAAGAAAACACATAGCGACGTCGCTATGTGTCCAATATCGTTCGGTGGGCAAATTCTTCACCCCCCCACCTCGCTGAACGCGGCCCACATATGTGCCTCAGTAAGCCTACTGTCGCCAACGGTTAATGATAACAAAAAATATTTGGTTTAAATTAAACATTTTTTGAAAGCTTTTTCACCTTTCCTTAAATCAATAGGTATTGAAAGCTAACTAGCAAAGTTATCCTAAGAAATTTCTTCTAAATTAAAAAGACTATAAACAGAATATGTGGAACTACTTAAAAAAAAAGTATTTGAGAGCTGAAAGAGCCGTTTGGGAGCCGGAAGAGCCGGCTCTTTTGAGTGAACGAGAACGAAAGACTCGGTTCTCGGAAAAGAGCCGGAACGCCCATCACTACTGGGCAGCGACTGGCCTCTCATTGTTATTGTTTTGATCCAGCGAATCCAAAACAGATTCTGCTGTTCTATTTGCACCCAATTAATCCAAAACAGATTCGGATTCGGAGCAGAATCCGGAGTAGATTATTGCGAACAAATAGAAGAGGCCTTAAGTTGAATAAATACTCAGTTCAGTCTTCAATCGTTATGTACTTTACCAGAAAAATTCTGCGACTATGATAAGGTAATGAACTCCAGTAATACACTTCCCATATCCTCAGAGACATTATGAGTGCACATCCATCCTTTATCCTTCCCTTGCTTTTCTTATGCACTATATATAAGCATTTGATGAATATAAAGACAAATATGAATGGACGGTAAAGGTAAAGAAATTCAAAGTCGATTTAGCAGGAGATGAATTGATGAGCAGCATTACCACCAACAGAAGGGACTCAAAAATCCAAGTGAGTCTCGCCAAGTACAATACCAAATATTAGAAGACTTATTAAGAAGACTAACACAGAACAAGACTCACAGCGCACAACAGTTCGGATGCTCCTCTGGCTAGATAAAAAGTGGAATCGAAAAGTGAGCAAGCACATATATTAATGATAATGTGTGATCTGAAGTACTGAGAGAGAGAGAAAGAGAGAGAGAGAGAGAGAGAGAGAGAGAGAGAGAGAGAGAGAGAGAGAGAGAGAGAGAGAGAGAGAGAGAGAGAGAGAGAGAGAGAGAGAGAGAGAGAGAGAGAAAGCCTCCTTCAATTGACATTACATTACGGCAGGGAAAAACATATTATCAAAGAGAGTGACTGATTGACTAGTAAATGAAACGCCTTATCATGGACGAAGTATTTTTTTGTCAAGTACATAATGATTGAAGACTGAACTGAGTATTTATTCAACATATATATCTTTGAATTGTGTTTTGCTTGCTGAAGAATATATATTTTTCAATTCATCGTCTAAGTTCGTTTTATAATCTGATGTTCTCTTGATGATTGGTACTTTTTTCATATGTTTGTTTGTTTATCACCTGAAGTGACCTCTTAATATTATTATTAAACCCGGGATAACTTATTTTATGGTTAGATCTTCGTTCGCAGCGCTTTTTCCTTATCTTCTTGATCTCTTGAACATGTGTATCGATATTTTTTTATGTTTAAACTCTATGGTTCCTCTTTTAGATCATTTGTTAATTATAAGAAAGGGCAACTAAGAAGGAAACTGTTATAACTTGAATAACAACAACAATAATAATAATAAATACAATAATGATAAGAGTAATTATCAATACGATTACATTGGTTTACATTTTTTTTTCTGAGGCAATGATGTAAGTAGGTTTTTTTTTTTTTTACTATTTTTGATGTGAATTCTAATTTCTGAACAGTTTTGCGCTATGACCACTAGATTTTGTGCTCTCACATACCCCATTTTAATTATTCTGCATATAAATTCAAAATATAATGAGTTTATTTTTACTGTTACAATGGCATATTACAGAAAAAACAGCATAGGTATAGAACATTGATGAAACAAAATTACTTTGATAATACAATACACATAAATCATAGTACAGCAGACAGTTATAAGTGATTTTATTTTAGACGATCTTGTGTACTTTGTCTCCGGAATGTCATGCAAGAGCATCCAGCAGAAGTTTCCCATCATGCTGGGGTTCCACTTGCCTTGGTAGTTTCTCTCCATCTTAGTAATATCTTAGTAGAACTTTTCATGCTCATCACTCACTGCTCCGAGGTTCGGAGGAAAGAAATTGAGGTGGGAGTGGAGAAATTAATTTTGAGTGACATATGGCATCCTATATTCTCATAAGACTGTAACAACTTCTCGATACACTCCTGGTAATCTAGTACCCGTGTGTTACCAAGAAAGCCATGACAGACTAACTTTAATGCTTTCCATGCTCTCAGTTCCTTTAAGGCAAGAAGCTCCTCAAAGTCCTTATTCTTCAGCACCTCTCGGATCTGAGGTCCGACAAAGATTCCCTTCTTTAGCTTAGCAGAACTCTGAGGTGGGAATAGAGTGCACAAGTGTTGGAAGACAGTGCCATTTTTGTCCATGGCCTTCACGAAATTCTTCATTAGACCCAGCTTACTATGAAGAGGAGGAAGAAGCACCTTGTTCATGTCCACCAGAGGATTTTCTTGGACACTGTGTTCACCAGGCACGAAAGTGCTCCTAGACCCCAAGTCCCTCTGTTTGTAGTGCTTGGACACAGCCCGACTGTCTCAGAGACAGAGAAAGTAACAGTACTTTGTGAAGCCCGCTTGCATACCCACAAGGAGCCCAATGACCTTGAGGTCCCCGCAGAGATTCCACTGGTACTGGTTGTACTTGACAGCTTCCAAAAGGAGCTCCATATGGACATACGACTCCTTCAGATGGAGTGGGTTGGCAATGGGGATGCTGGGATATTTAATCCACAATTCCTAAGATTTCTAATAAAAAAAGAACAGTGTCCCAAATAGGACACATCTGGTAGTCCTGAATGCATGCATACATTTACGTACATGTATATCTCAAAAACTAGAGGTTATGAGTGAAAACTGGTTTCAAATCTGAAATTAGCACCCCAAAATTAGGCTAAAACAACTATTTTTATGCTTGGCTAAATTTCTCTGTAAACCAGAGTTATCATTATTATTATTATTATTGTTATTATTATTATTATTATTATCACTCATATAATTATTATTAGCACTATTATTACTATTATCACTATTATGTTGGATAGTAGCAGCGTAATGGGTGGTATTTTTGCATATATCACTGAGGGTTTTTATTCATTTTATAATTTCACAATTGTTTTTGACGTACACATTATTAAGGTTTTTAATGTTGATGTTTCAGGTTGCTGGCGCCTGCTGACAAGACTGTAAATCAACGCATATCTCACGAGCTTGTTCTCTCAAGACGTGATGAATAGCCTACTAAGACGAATATCAAAGACCTGTATGTCCACTTGGTCAGCCCCACGATGGGCACTTTCCCGCCACTTACACCTCTCCCAACCATCAAAGTGGGTGACTATGCACCTTTCCATCTCAGGAAACAAAATGCTGGTTAACTCTTGGCCAAATTGTCACAATCGGTGCATTTTCTTGTAGCAAATAGGTAACTGATATACTGTACAATAATGCTAAAGACAACATAATTCATTGAAAAATAATTTAATACATTGTATTTACCTGTTTCTAAAACATAAAACGTGAAACAATGCTAATGAAATAAACAAACGTGTGAGGCCGCAAGACAATGTCCTTCTACGCAGTAACGTAGTGCATAACAACAGTGTATGATAGTGATATATCACTTGATAATGTAATTATCATAAATTAAAATAGGATATGTAGCGATAAACTTTAACATCTCGTTCGTATAATGACTGATTATGAAACGATAACATACACAGATATGTGGGAATGCATTTTGATGTATGCGCATGAACGTCTCGTCTCATCTACTCTCCTTTAAGGGGTTTATATGCCGGGTAACCGGGTAATATAGATAGATAGATAAATCGATGGATTAGAATAATTTCATTAAAGAGTCTGCTACACCAGTGATATGTGATGTCGCCTTTCTTGTTTAACTTCATAATTTTAAAGTTACATAAGTGAAAATTTGGATTAGGAAACTGTGAAAATAGTCTGGTAGACAAAAAAAACAAGCAATATTTTAAAGATAAGCTGTAGTTGAATGCACGATGAAACTGGAAATATTGGTTACAAGTCTGGAAGTTTAGAAGTGTATGTAAAAGAAGGAAATTTAATATATATGTAGCTTAGAACAATAAAATAAGACTGTTGTCACGGAGAAAAGGTGGGAAAGGGTAAACTAATTCAAAGCTAATAATAAGCTGGATAGATTGAGAACTCTATAAAGCTTGACATTAGACAGAGAAACTGAAGGACACGTCATGTGCTCATGTGTATGCAGTGGCAGTCTCAAATCGGTTTGAAGTGCTGGACGCCCTAGAGGACCCAGTAGAACTGTGGGATACCTTCAAACGTGAGGCTGCCAGAGGGTGTGCTGGGAGGTGTCCGAGGTCACGGGATGGTTTTGCTTTGGACACTGTACAGCATAGAGAAGAGTCACTTTGCTAAGCTGGCTGGGAGCCGGAACTAGTACAGGGCTCTGTCTCGTAGGACTAGAACTCTTCTGAGGAGAGACAGGGAGAGGTATGTCAGGAGTCTCGCCGAGTATGACCCATGGTGTTAAGGACTGCTCATCACGAGTATCTGGCGTTGTCGGTACCTGTGCAGACGGACAAAGATTCGAATCTTCAAATCGATGGTGATCCCTGTCCTACTGTACAGCTGTGAGACATGGACACTGAACACCGATCTAAGGAGACAAATTAATGTCTATCATGGGGTATCGTTGGAATGACCGTGTCAAATCAGCAACTGTTCCGCGAGACTGAATCAAGGCCTATTAGCAGCATAATCCGCCAGCGTCAACTCCGGCTATTTGGGCATGTGGTACGTTACCTAGAAGCTGATCCTGCTTATCGGGTTATTTCTAAAAGAGAGAACTCGGAGTGGAGGAGGCCAAGGAGGAACCCACAAAGTTCGTGGCTGGGGTAAGTCGCTGCTTCCTGTTGGGAGTTACATGGTATGAGAAGGGCGCTTGCATGGGGACTTCTATGGGGTGATCGCCAGAGCTGGCGGCGGAGAGTTGGCTAGGCAACGCGCCTCTTGGCGTATGCCCCCAATGATTGATTGAGTATAGGAGTCACTTGAGTCGTTTTGAGTTTTAATATGCAATTAAGCTTAACTTTTAACAATGCCACCATTATGGCTCATCGGTTGTCTCTTAATTTGATTGCAGGATCTCCCAGAGATGAAAAATGGTTCATGGCCATTAAATCACATTGCCTTCAACATGCTTGAAGGCCACCGTTTCAGCATCAAGGTCACTTTTGTTTCCTTCACGGTGCAAACTAAAAGCGATTGAGTCGCACCACTGGGACCAGGCGTACCTGCATCTTCAAAGGTGAAACAATGCTGTATTTTGTACACCAACACCTATTCTCTCTCTCTCTCTCTCTCTCTCTCTCTCTCTCTCTCTCCTCTCTCTCTCTCTCTCTCTCTCTCCTCTCTCTCTCTCTCTCCTCTCTTCTCTCCCTCTCTCTCTCTCTCTCTTCTCTCTCTCTCTCTCTCACTCTCTCTCTCTCTCTCTCTCTCTCTCTCTCTCTCTCTCTCTTGTCTCCTCTCTCTCTCCTCTCTCTCTCTCTCTCTTCTCTCTCTCTCTCTCTCGCTCTCTTCTCTCTCTCTCTTTGTCTCTCTCTCTCTCCTTCTTCTCCTTCTCTCTTTCGTTCTCCTCACTCCTCTCTCTCTCTCTCTCTCTCTCTCTCTCTCTCTCTTCTCTCTCATCTCTCTCCTACTCGCCTCTCACTCTCTCTCTCTCTCTTTGTTTCTCTCTCCTCTCTCTCTCTCTCTCTCTCCCTCTCCTCTCCCTCTCTCTCTCTCTCCTCTCTTCTCCTCTCTCTCTCTCTCCTCTCTCTCTCCTCTCTCTCCTCTGTAAGATATTCAAATTTGCCGACGATACGAAAATCACGGTAAGGAAAATAAATACAGAATCAGAAATGGCCGAAGTATTAAATGATTATTTTTGCATCCGTTTTTACCGTTGAAGACACCTATGATATCCAGGAAATAAACCCCAGCTAAACCTAACTTAATTCCTTTAAGCAATTGTCCACTTTACCTGGGAAACTGTATCTAAGGAAGGCACTTCATAAAATTAAAGTAAATAAAACTCTTGGTCCTGATTGTATTGCACGAGGAGTCTTAAAAGAGGCAACATATCAGAATCAGCAAACCTCTCGCAATACTATTCAATAAATCTTTAAATTCTGGATAAGATTCCCAGATATTTGGAAAATTGAAGCAATTGTTACCCCTATCCAAAAGAAACTGAGATAAAACACTACCGATGAATTACAGAGCAATCATTGCCTCACATCCGACAAAGCAGTTGATATAATTATCTCGACTTTCAAAAAGCATTTGACAAAGTTCCCCATAAACGGTTATTAATATAATTAATCACACGGCATATCTCGGAAAATTCTTAAATGGGTTGAAGGCTGGCTTTCCGAAAGAAGGCAACGCGTTGTTCATAAACGGTAATCATCCACCTGGCTAAACGTTAAAAGCGGTTTACCACAGGGATTAGTACTACTTCTTTTTCTAATTTATTGTCACAATGATATTGATGAAGGTCTCACCCGTAAGATATCAAAATTTGCCTACGGAAAATCACTGATGTTTCCAGCCTGACGATGTAAGTATAAGTAGTAGTCAGTAGTAGAGTGGTGGTGGTGGTGTGGTGGTGGTGGTAGACTAGTAGTAGTAGTAGTAGTAGTTAGTAGTGGTGGGTAGCGGTAGTAGTAAATAGTAGTAGTAGTAGTAATTGTGGTGGTAGTAGTGTTGCTGGTTGTACGTGTAGTAGTAATAGCGTCAGTAGTAGTAGTAGTAGTAGTAGTAGTAGTAGTAGTAGTCAGTAGTAGTAGTGGTAATAGTAGTAGTAGTAGTAATAGTACATAGTAGTAGGTAATTAGTAGTAGTGATGGTAGTAGTAGTAGTGTGGTGGTAGTAGTAGTAGTAGTCAGTAGTGTGGTGGTGGTGGTAGTGGTGCTAGTAGTGGTAGTAGTAGTAGTAGTAGTAGTAGTGATGGTGGTGTGGTGGTGGTAGTAGTAGTAGTAGTAATAGTAGTAGTAGTATAATAGTGATAATAGTTTTATTTTTTGTTTTCTCCAAAATTATTGTTTTAAACAGGAAATTTTTTCATTAAATTATTGTATTTATAATTGTAACGTTGATAACTTCTCATTCTTGTTTATTTTCGTGAACTCTGTGATGAAATTTTTTATTGTTTTATTGTGGCCTGAAAATATCGACCAGAATTTGGGGTCGAATATGTTTTTGTCATTTTAACACGAAACTATTAGTCCTACTGGATTAATGTATAGAGGTGGTAAAGTTGTAAAGCTTGAACAAGATATATCGAATGATCTCTTTAATTTACAGTAACTCATATACTTCTTGAGATATGTAAAGTTTTATGAAAACAACTAAATGCATTTTTGTTTAGTCATTTTCACGGTTATTTATTTACCAATTTTATTCCACAATAGCTCAAAATAACGGGCGTTTTCCTGCTCTTTTATTTAACTATTTAAAACATTATCTACGTAAAGACTCATAGTTTTCGAGTTATTCAAATAAAACATGATTTTATGAAGAAAAAAATTAAGGAAATTTCGTTCAAAAATTTCCACAACTCCGAATCTCATGAAAATTCGTACGTGATGTTTTCGGTCATAATGACCACGAATCTGGACTTATTTTCATCATTATTATTCATCATCTTTATATTAATATTTAAAACATTATATACGTAAAGCTCATAGTTTTCGAGTTATCAATAAAACATGATTTATGAAGAAAAAAAATATATAAGGGAAATTTCGTCAAAATTTCTACACCTCCGAATCTCATGAAAATTTGTACAAATGCCTGTTTTGGTTGAAAATGAAACACGGAATCTGGACTTATTTTCATCCTTACTATAATATCGAACTGTATTTCACCCTTTATATCATTATTATTATTATAATTTTTTATTATATTATTATTATTAGTAGTAGTAGTAGTTAGTAGTAGTATTGTGAGGAGGAAGAAGAGGAGGAGGAAAAGTTCTGTCCTTGTAAGATAAATATTTTTTCTGATAATCATGTTTCCTTATCTCTCTCTCTCTCTCTCTCTCTCTCTCTCTCTCTCTCTCTCTCTCTCTCTCTCTCTCTCTCTCTCACTCTCTCTCTCCTCTTTTCTCTCTCTCTCTCTCTCTCTCTCTCCTCTCTCTCTCTCTCTCATCTCTCTCCTCTCTCTCCTCATCTCTCATCTCTCTTCCTCTTCTCTCTCTCTCTCTCTCTCGAACGAACGAACGAACGAAACGAACGAAACGACAACGAAATTTAGACAAATCTATTTACAAAGGTTCAGTTTGCAGTCAGACATTACCATTTGCTTTGAAAACTTGCAGAGTAGTGGTGAGTAGAGACTGCAGGGACTAGTGTGCTGTAGCGTGATCAAGGTGTGTTATAGTGTGCTGTAGCGTGATCAGGTATTCTGTAGTGTGCTGTAGCGTGATCAAGGTGTTCTGTAGTGTGGCCTGTAGCGTGATCAATGTGTTCTGTAGTGTGATCAAGGTGTTCTGTAGTGTGCTGTAGCGTGATCAGGTATTCTGTAGTGTGCTGTAGCGTGATCAAGTTGTTCTGTAATGTGCTGTAGTGTGATCAAAGTGTTCTGTAGTGTGTTGTAGCGTGATCAAGGTGTTCTGTAGTGTGCTGTAGCGTGATCAAGGTATTCTGTAGTGTGCTGTAGCGTTATCAAGTATGTTTCTGTAGTGTGCTGTAGCGTGATCAAGGTGTTATGTAGTGTGCTGTAGCGTGACTAAGGTGTTGTCTGTTATGTGCTGTGTGTGTGTGTGTGTGTGTGTGTGTGTGTGTGTGTGTGTGTGTGTGTGTGTTGTATGTGTGTGTGTGTGGTGTGTGTGTGTGTGATGTGTGTGTGTGTGTGTGTGTGTGTGTGTGTGTGTGTGTGTGTGTGTGTGTGAATATCAAGAAAATAATAAGGTTGTAAGAGGCTACAGTTGACGTACACAGGGCAGCTCCTGTGTACATAACATAACGCTTACATATTTATTTATTTATTTAACCTCCAAAACTTGCTGAACTAAATCTTTTTGGAATAGGTAAGATATAAACTTTTATTCGTGTGATTTGTTTCTCGTATCTGTGATAGAAAATGTTTTTTGATGTTTAGGCCCAACATTTTTTACCAGAATTTGGGGGTCGAATATGTTTTAGTCATTTTCCTCCGTTACTATTTATAATATACACTTTCTTTGTGTGTTTTTCCTTTTTCTTCCCCTAACAATAGCTGCCGATACAAAGGCCTGACTTGAAAAGCAATCCCGCGTCCTAGATGTCGCCCTCACCATGCCTCTGTGTCGGAATGTTCAATGTTCCTGCCAGCAGGGGCAATGTGGGCCAGGGGACAGACAGACGCAGGTGATAGTGTCCAGAATGTTCAATATTCCTGCAGCAGGGGCAGTGTGGGTCAGGGGACAGACGCAGGCGGTGCAGGTGATAGTGTCCTGAATGTTCAATGTTCCTGCAGCAGGGGCAGTGTGGGTCAGGGACAGACGCAGGAGGTGCAGGTGATCACTAGTGTCCTGAATGTTCAACATGTTCCTGCAGCAAGGGCAGGTGTGGGTCAGGGGACAGACGCAGGCGGTGCAGGTGATAGTGTCCTGAATGTTCAATGTTCCTGCAGCAGGGGCAGTGTGGGTCAGGGGACAGACGCAGGCGGTGCAGGTGATAGTGTCCTGACATGTTCAATGTTCCTGCAGCAGGGGCAGTGTGGGTCAGGGGACAGACGCAACGCGGTTGCAGCGTGATAGTGTCCTAAATGTTCAAATGTTTCCTGCAGCCAGGGGCAGGTGTGGGTACATCGGGCTACACGACGCAGCGGTGCAGGTGAAACCGCGGAGTGTTGTGTTCAACAAAACATCACGTTCGCCCTGCCACCTGCACCTGCCCTCGCAACACACGAATGTGTTGCGAGGGTGGCGGAATCCCAACAGGTCAGAGTAAGCCCTTATGCCTTCCGTGGAAAGTGCTGGGGCTGTGACCAGAAGGGGCACCCGGCAAAGCGAGTGTAAACAGACCGCGCCGAACAGGTCCGGAGGGAGACGGCTTCTGACAGCATCAGCCTTGCTACTGGGAGTGCGGCCAGGTTTGGCAACAATCTCGAGCGCATGCCCTCACCTGAACCCTCTCACAACCACCCAGCGGAAAACTACAGCAGGCTATGGGAGAAGGGGGCCCCATCACCAGCCAGAGCCACACGGCCCCACTCACGCTAAGGTGCCGCGCCACCACTGCCGCAGCCATCCAGGTGGACGGTATGATTGACGGGAGACAGTGTCGCCTGACTATTGACACTGGAGCGGAGAGGATGTTCGTCAGAGCGGACTTTGTGGCAGCCCACAACGCTCCCCTGGCGCCACAGAGGCTCTGTGGTGTCACAGGACACTGTGTTCAGCTCAAGGGTCCAGTGAAGGTGAGTATAGGAATCGGCAGTTGGGAAGTGGTGTTGCCCTGTGTATGTGACAAACATAGGAGAGTCCTGTCCTCCTAGCTTAGACTATCTCACCTATTGTAACTGTATGTTATTTTTCACCATTACTTTGTTGATCTCCTTTATATAAAGATATTTAGAAGGTTCAAATACTGTAAAGAAGGATCAGTAGATGCCTTGTTGTTTCATAAGTAAAGGCGATCACATTGCTTATAGAGACTTGTTCACGTCACCTCTTTGCTGACAAGTAAGAGCGCGCTCGCAGGATGTGATCGAGGTGAGATCTGTTTATTTCTCTATATATTGTGGTATAAATTGACTGTTATGATGATTTATTGATTGTAAGCATTACTTGAAGTGTTATGACAATGCCATGAGAAATGTATGTGTATTCGGTTCTGTGACTGGAAATGTATATTTTCAGTTCTTTACGACATGGCCAGAGCCAGCCAGACATAGCATAGCCAGAACATAGGTCTTGAAAAATAGAGGACTGAGCTTCAATAAACCGTCATCGGGAAATACGGGTTTCTGTTCACCCCGGTGAGGAAGCATGTCCCCTGCCATGCCTGTAAAAACAGTTCACATTAATTAGAAGCCTGCGAAAGCCGCTACAACCTATAGCCAGGCCGCTCGGGTGTTGACCTCGGAAGGAGGAAGGTGCGTGTGCGACGGGCACCGAGGTGCCTTTGCTCACGACGGACATCTGTGCAGAGGTAATGGTAGCGGAGACGGTTCATGTTGCCTCCGAGAACAGAGGCCATAGTGAGATGTCGGCTATCACGGGAGATGAGTGGCGACGGTTGGCTGGTGGAACCCTCCATGGAACAACGACTGGTGGAGGGTGTAGCGGTAGGCAAGACCCCTGTGAGACCGGATAAGGACAAGGTGATGTGTGTTAGTGGCGAACTTCTCCCGTGAAGAGCAGGAAATACCAGACGGGGAACGATCCTTGGAACCTGCGAGGAGGATTTGAACATCAACGGACGGCAGTTGCTAGGCAAGAACGGTGAGTTTACCACAATGACCAGTTCCAGAACCACCTACAGGAATTGATGCAGAGGAGCGCAGACTGTCTGAGACCCGAGCAGACTGCGAGACTGCGGAAGTTGCTGTCAGCATACGCCGACCGTCTTTGCAAAAGGTGATTTGGATCTAGGCTGTACCAATCTCGTCCAGCACCGCATCGTTACTGGTAACAGCACCTCTTATTAGAGCATGCACCACGGAGAATAGCACCAACAAAGCGTCAAGAGATGGTAACTGCAGTCAGCGAGTAGTGGCGCAGGAAAAGTGGTGGAGAAATCCAGCAGCCCGTGGTCTTCAGCAGTGGTGCCTGGGTAAAAAAAGACAGGATGTTCATATCGGTGCTGCGTCGACTACCAGGCCCCTGAACGATGTGACCATCAAGGACTCCTACCTATTGCCCAGGACTCGAACGACACTCGATGCACTGGTAGGTGCTCAATGGTTCTCCACCACTAGATTTAAAATCCGGCTACCATCAGGTGAGAGATGGCGGAGGAGGACAAAGTGAAGATCGCCTTTTCCTACGGCCGAGGGCTATGGCAGTTCAGGGTCATGCCCTTTGGATTGTGCAACGCTACCTGCTATCTTCGAACGTCTTATGGAGCGAGTTCTGGACGGCTTGCAGTGGAAGGACCGCCCCTCGTCTACTTGGACGACGTGATTGTGTACGGGGGCACCTTTGATGAGGAACTGGGGAGACTGGAATAGGTGTTCCACCACGGCTACGTAAGCGCATCTTAAACTTAGCCCAAAGAAATGCCTACTGTTTCAGAAGGAGGTGCCTTTCCTCGGACACATCGTCGGCCAGGCACGGAGTAAGGACGGATCCTCAAAAGGTAGCAGCCGTGAAGGAACTGGCCGGTGCCGAAAGAGAGTGACTGAGGTGCGTGAGCTTTCCTCGGCTTTGCACTTACTATCGTTGCTTTGTGAAAGATTTCGCCACCATCGCATCACCCCGTTCACCACCTGACCAGAAAGGGTGCAAGATTTTGCTGGGACGCCAGAGTGTCAGAGCGCCCCTTGATGACTTGAAGATAGCGCTAGTGGACACCCCAGTATTGCCCATATCCTGATTCCCAGCTGTCCCCTACCATTGTCTGGACTGTGACGCTAGTGCTGATGGGATTGGAGCAGTACTCTCGCAAGTGAAGGACGACCGAGAACATGTGGTGGCTTATACAGCTACAAGCTCAGCAAGCCGAAAAGAACTACTGCGTCACAGCAAGAAAGGAGCTCCTCGCCATGGTAAAGAGCACTCGATCACTTCCACCCTTACCTGTACTGCGCTAAGTTCTACCGTGGAGAACGGACCATGCAGCTCTCCGGTGGCTTTAAAATGCTCAAGGCTCCTGAGAGGCAACTAGAAAGTGGCTGGCAAGCTTGAGCAGCAATATGACTACCGCACTGAGAACATTGCCCTGGCTGAATCCATAGCAACGCTGATCAGTCTCAGCCGGCGTCCCTGCGAGCCTGGGTGCCGTCACATGCAGCAGCAAAGGAACCGGACAGGAATGCAAGCGGTTGCTGGTGAGAGAAGCCGCCGCGGACACTGACCAGCTCCTGCAAAAGGCTCAACTAGACGACCCAGACATCGGACCAGTGGTAAAGTGGCTACAAGAAGATCGAGGCCGGCTACTTGGGAAGAAGGTGGCAGCTCAGTCGAACCCGAAACAAAACATTACTGGGAGCAGTGGGACACCTTGAGACTAGGAGGGAGAGGGGTATCCTCAAAGAGGTGGGTGATGCCAGATTGGAGAGTGAGGTTTGGCAGACCTGTGGTCCCTTCACGTGATGAGGGCTGAGCTGCTGGCTGTTACCAGTGGACACCTTGGGCCAGAAGAAGACGCCTGGGAGTCGCCTTAGGCAGCGCCTTCTACTGGATTGGAATGCGTGGCCGATGTGCAAGAATGTTGTCGGGCTCTGCAACATCTGCAGCGCTAAGAAGGGGGCCAGCAAAGAAAACGAGAGCGCCCTTGCAGTTGTATCAGGTGGGGGCGCCGATGGAACGGATCGCTGTAGACACTCGCCGGACCACTACCCATCACTACCCCCAAGGTAACCGTTATATCTGTGGTTGTCATGGATTATTTCACAAAGTGGCCTGAAGCATATGCCCCTTCCTAATCATGAGGCGGAAACAGTGGCGGAGGTGTTGGTGAACAGTTTTTCACCCTGATTTGGAGTCCTGGGTGAGTTGCACTCACGACCAGGGTCGAGAGTTCGAGTCCAGGTGTTCCAGGAGTGCTGCGAGGTACGGATGGTATGGCGGGACGGGATGGTAGAGAGATTCAACCGATCACTCTCACCCAGGAGCTGGCTACATGCTGTACAGAGGGACAGTCCGACCGGGATCGCAAACTTCCTGCCCTTTTCGTGCCTACAGGTCCGCTGAACATGAAGCCACGTCCCTATATCCCAGCCTGGACTGATGTTAGGGAGGGAGCTTTGGTTGCCAGTGGACTCTTGCCACGGGGCGGCACGCCCCGATGAGGATCTGCCACACCACCACCACCAGGTATGCTGTAGCCCTGAAGGAGCGTATGGAGGAGGTCCATCACCAAGTGCGAGAACAACTCAAGCTTGCTGGGAGGGTCATAAAGACGCGCACTATGACAGAGGCGCCAGGCCCTGCCAATTTCAACAAGGGTGATCGTGCTGGTGGTTACACAATCCCCGCACGGAAGAAGGGGTCCTGTCGCCAAAGCTTCAGAGTCCTTGTGAAAGGGCATTTAATGTAACTGAAAAAATTTTCAGGATGTGACTTTCTGCATTCGACAAGGACCCAGGGGGAAGTCTAAAGTAGTTACATGTGGACTGGCTCTGGCGATACTACGGGCCAGGGCGATTACCTGGGGAACAGCAGAACCAGAAAGGAGCGACGAGGAGGAAGTTGCTGATCACGAGGAGAAGGAAGTGCTAGGCCAGATGGCTGAGGCAATCAGGAGTATCCATCAGTGTCTCCAGCGAATTCTGACGTGGAACCTTCGTGGGTGTGAGCTACCTGCTGATGAGGACCCTGTTCAGCAAGATGCAGGTGGTGGTGCAAGACCTCACCGGCAGACGAGGAGACCGAGAAGACTGGACGACTACTAACTTAGAGATTAAGTAGGCACAGAATTTGTAAATCTAAGTTGTTTGTTCATTTGATTTTCCTATGCATCATGTTTTTTGGTCGGGATGACCAAACTTTTGAAGGAGGGGGATAGTAGTTACGAATGTGTGTGTGCGTGCATTTGTGGGTGTATGTTTTGTATATAAACTAGTGGTTGAGGTGGGTTAACCAGTGCCCGGCAGGTGTAACTAGGGGCCGGCAGACTTGTAAAGTGATTGTTGGTGGTTACCACTGCCCCCTACTTCCCTCCCACCATCCTGCCTGGGAGGAGGTGTCGACAAGGATCCAGCCCCCCATACCTCCCACCTCAGAACGCCCTTCGCCCGTACTTAGACTGACACGCGCCTCCTGGATACCCTACTACTCCTCTACTTACACTGTATATCGTGGATTACCTTGTGGTTTTTTTTTATTATTTTTTATTTTTTTTTTATTTATACCTTGAAATTATTATTACATGGGGCATTTTTGTGAGCTAAAGGTGTCATCCCTTCGATGGTCACCCTATCTGAAAACTACACCCCAAGAAGTGGCTGGCCGTATAAGGCGCCGACAACCGCTGTTTAACAGCGGCCCGAAACAGTGATAAGGGTCACTGCCGTTATATTTTTATTTTATGAGATATTTGTTTTCTCCCCCCTGAAAGCGGGTCACAAACTCCGTCTGAGATCAAGTACCTCATTACTGTTTAGTGAACAGGGACCTCACACTTATAAGCAGGACTTGGGTCCTTATGTCTCCTACCCGGCGCCGGGGGTCGAGCCCGCAGACCTCTCGCTTGTGAAGGCGAGCGTCCTAACCACTAGACCCACCGGTGTGTAATTTTTTAGTTTAGTAAGCGTGTTGCTAAATAAAGGGATTCGAACTGAAGACTGTGTTTGGTGTCAACAGTGTCAGACCTTATCTCTCCGGCATGGACACGTCGAACCCCGCTGTGGCGGAGCATGCCCCCAGGGAGACAAAATGTAATGAAGGGCAGTTCCGCAGCAGTAATAATTTATAATGTTCTGTACTGCAACACTTCTATAATGTTATTTACTGTAATGCAAGACACTTCACATAATGTTATTTGTTGTAATGCTAAAACTTCACATAATATTATTTACTGTAATGCAACCACTTCACATAATGTTATTTACTGTAATGCAACACTTACATAATGTTATTTACTGTAATGCAACACTTCTCATTCTAATTAATTAATTGTAAGCTTTCTCATAATTTGGTTTGAGATAAATGTTGCACAATCATTTATGTTTTAACTTTTGGAATATGATATATTTGTCTGGTTTTAATCAGAAGAATGTTGGAAATAGTGAACAAGTAAATGGTAAGGTAATATATCTTTGGTATAAATAACAACCCCATTTTTCATCTACAATAAGATGAGTGGAATGAATACAGTATTTACAATAATCCGTTTTAATGTAGTAATGATAATATTGACAATAATAGTATGATAATGATGCTATTATTTCCTTGCACCTGCCCCCCCCCATGGGATCTACCTTGACGTGGGTGGGGGGGGGCTTGTGTGTCCGTCAGGAACAACAAGATGATCCCGACCGTAGGGTGGTGTGGGGTCACCGGTGCCCGCCTCGCCAGGTGGATCGCCCGTCGTAGGCCGTCCTGTGTTGGCTGGAGGGTGCCTGGGCCGGTAGGCATCGAGGCTGGGGGTCTTTGCTCGCCGCTGCGCGGGCAAACTTTCGGTACCTACAAGGGCTGCCTTTAAACCTGGTAGTCGCTGTGGGGAACGAGGTACCCCCATCCCCGGCGGCAGCACTCGGCCCCTTTTTGGCCAATCTGGTAGACGGTTTACCCGTGACCCCCCCGATGCCATTCTTATTAAAGCCCCATCAGTAAAATGGATAAGCAAAATTTAACATGCACCCCCCTCGAGTTGGTATCCGACCAGTCCCTCGAGACCCTCTGCTGCTGGTCGTCCCCCCCCCCCCCCCCCATGACACCTCTGCCTGCCCCAATGGACTTGGTCTCGACTTCTCTGCCTGTTCCTCAGACCCCCTAATATCATACCACCTTCCTACTCCCTCCTACTCTCCCTTGTACCCCTGCCCTCTCCACACTTATCCATCCTATACCCCACCTCCTCACATCTTCTCTCTCTCCTGCTACCACCCCGCCCCAGGGTTCGGTCCTCATTGCCCTCCTCATCCTCCTCTACCACCTACCACCAGCCTCTATTCGCATCCCTGTAGTCTCCTCATCTCACCTGCCTCCTCCTACCGTCCCCTACTTTCCAGCGCCCCTTCTATTACCTCTCTTCCCTCCCCTGTGTCTACCGCCTCGTCCCGACTCTCTACTTCCACTCCTACCCATCCCCTTCAGCCTCCCTCCCTGTCACATCTACATCTTCTTATATTACCACACTTAGCCCCTATGTTCCCTTCTTTCCTCTAAGAAAGACTACGGCACAGCCTCAGACGGGTTCCTACTCGTGGCGTGTCTCACCCCTCTGCCCATGACCGTCTTCTTTGCCCCTGCCCGGCAGGGGGATCGTATGATCTTCATTACTCCCCCCCCTTCTGCTCCCTTCTGCTGAGAATACCATACCTCTTTCAATGTATGTTTACAGGAACAAGTGGGCAAGGTCCATTTTCAAACCCCAACCTGACATGTTCACCACCTGGTACGCGTGGAGTCTGAGGCTCAGTTTCTCAAGCTATGGGGCAACTTATTGGGCTCCATCCGGTACCCGCTTCTGTGCGACCCCTGGACGACCGTTCTCTCTCAACACACTTGCACTGCGATTACCTGTTGCAATCATCCCCACAAGACTGCCCAATTGACGACAAGGTCTTGGTCAGACTGTCTCACATTGACCATACTAGACTACTCAGCTGAGTACCGACGCATGTCACCGTTCGCTGTTATTACTTGTCCCCACCGAGATCGCCAGAAAAACCTCCACCCCAATGTTGCCACTGATATCCTTCAAAACGCCACGATCTCCCTACCCCCGTGTCTACGTTGGGGTGGGGGCGTCCAATGCTCCCCGTCCGCCTTATCGTTCCTCCACCTCCTCGCAGGGCTAGAAACTGTTTGGTGCTTTAGACATCCCGAAATACCACTGCCGCTCTCCGCTCGTCTCCGCTGCCCCTTTGTTTGGCCTTACCCACACACCGCGATTCAATTGCATAAATACTACCCAACCGCTGCTGCAATTGTGGCGGCTCTCCATATTGTTCATCTACCGTAGCTGCCCAACTTACTAGTTTCAGGCTGAAGTCGCTGGTATTCGCTTCCGTTGACGGTCTCCTCAATTAGCTGAGGTCCGTCAGAAAGTCCGTACGGTCTAGGCTTCATCCCTTCTCCTCACCATGTTGCTGCACGTCCGCCTCTTCCCCTCACCTTCTCAGCCACTTCCTCTCTTCTTCCCATCCGGATCCCTCGGCCTTCCTCTCCCTAACCCCTCCTATCCAACACATCTCCTCTCCTCTACCTCACTTCCTCTTCCTTCTCTCCCTCCCCACCCTACCGTCACTCACAGCTCCTGCTCTAATTCCTTTTGCTGTCCTTGACCCTGATACTCCTACCCTCTAACCACCTGTCTGTACTCTTAACCCCTCTCGCCTTGATCCTCTTCACCCTCCTCTCCACCTCGCTAACTAAAAGGACTCGCCACCTGCACCCTTCCTCGTCCCCGACTCCTTCCGAGGGTGATAACCTCGATGCCCATCATCGAGTCCATAAAAACACGGCTCCATTGTCCTACTCCTCCTACCTTCCTCATCATCTCCTCCCCGCCCCACTCCTATTCCAGGTCGTGGCCTCTGTTCACCCACCCCCACAAAGGCACCTCCATCCTAACCCCGAACTCTCCCCTCCTCCACCTTCTCCCTCTGCTGTCCCCCCTCCTCACAGTCCCCCTCACCCCCCCTCTGCACCCGGCGCTCCACCATCTCCACCCCCTTCCCTCGCTTTACTCTCCCCTCCACCTCCTCGTCTTATCTCCCGCCTGGTACATCTTCCTCATCTCCTTCATGTCCTGCCTTCGCAGCTCCTCGTCTTGCAGCCTTCCCCCATCTTTCCTCCCTGTCTCGTGCCCCCCAATCTGGGCCTGACATCCTCGCTGAGTCCCTCCTTCCTTTTCCCTCCCTGCCCTCTATATCCTCTTTCCACCGTGCCGCGAACCATCCTCTATACTATATCTAATCCGTTACCCGAACCTCCCCCCCACCTAACTCCTAACTTCCCAAATCCTACTACCTAACTTACTACCCCAATAAAAACCATATGGCACCATATTGCCTGGCACATTTTCCCCTCTCCCAACACCTACAATTACAATTACTCAATTCGTTGCACTGCTTTAACTTCAACGCTGGTGAAGAGTAATCCGTTTTAAAACCAACATGTAGTGTTTTAAGGTATCCCAGATCGCCTCCCCCCAAGCCCTCTGCAGGCATACCAGGCAGCTATACACGTATACAGGCAATTGGACCAGACACACTACCTTCATCCACCTAAGGGTCTACACAGATGGCTCTCGCTACCACCATCACTGACTCTTCACAGCTGCATAGCCATATCTACGACCCAGGGCACGGCAACCAATCACCAACCACATGCAAACTACCACAGAGACTGACATCACCACAGCATAGAAAATGTTTGCCATTCATCAAGGCCCTGATATTACCTCAACACAAGATACCACACCAGTAGCAAGGCCGTCAATCTACACTGAGCTCCCAAATCAACCTCTACCTCCTCCTCTCCCTGCCACCCATAACCCCTGCACACCCTCTCTCAAACAACATACAAACACTACTTAGGTACTTTCCCTTCAATCATCGTGGGATGGGGAATCAGAATCTCCCAGTAGGTGCCGTGAAGGCCTTTCCATTTCAAACTTTCAAACATGCCGCGGCAACAGATTAAGCGCATTTTGTCGTCCAACGCGCCGCGGGATTGGGGTTTCCGAAGAGGAACGTCTTGGCCCCAATCTGTGGCCACTTCAAAAACACTTTTTCTTGACTTGGTGCCGAAATATTATTATTCTTGCTTGCAAACTTTCTCTTAAAAACTTTATTTAAAAGTAAAAACATAGCTACCTGTAATTTTACTCTGAAATTATTTGGGCGACATATGAATTTCCTTTTTGTTTATGGTTGCCGAAATTAATGATCCGCGCCCCACGAAATAAATCCAACAAAAGTACATAACCAAAACTAATGCTGCACTAATCCTAAGTGGGGTCTTATTAGTGTTAAATACAACCTTCAAAATGACCTCGAGGAACTTCCTATTTGTCACACCTAACCAATAAATGCCCAATATCTTTCTACTTTATCTATATCTAACTATAATACACGTCACTTGCTTACTTGAACTCCCAAAAAGTCTCACTATAATGACCTTCCTATGGTAGTGTCATTTACTGTGTAGTCCTAGACCTATTACCGGTAAAGAGTCGTAAGATGACCTATTCGATATCATCCTTAACTTTAGTATGCATCTGCAAATTCAACCCTCTAGAAACTTGTTAAGATCATTATCCACAACAGTTATGCCGCTGAATACAGAGAAAAAATGCTGTATTACTTTTAGGTTACATTAGGTTTCGGTTAGGTTAAGTTTGGTACTTGTTATGGTTTCGGTTTAGTTTGGTTTGGTTAGATTAGTTTTGGTTAGGCTTTAGAACTGCAGCTCTGGGAATGGTAATATGCCTAACAAAGTTAATTTTATTTGTAAAGTGTTTTTACATCTTCACCAGAATGGCGTGTGGCTACGAAAGAAATATGGCTTTGTGTTCCTTATAAATGTTTTCTAATTGCCCTTGCCTCTATGATAACATCCTAACATCTACATATTCCATTATTAAACACTGTTGATTCAATGTACTAAACTCACGTATCTTGAACCCTTGAGAGAAACTGACAAATTAATAGAATCGAGAGTGCTTGGAGATTACGTTGTCATCCACTATATTCATCCGCTATTACGTAGCGCCTGTGTCTTATTTACCTGGTAAAGCATCCTTCATGTTAGAAATTGATTATGTTATGTTAGGGTACGTTTAGATTCCGTTAGGTATAGGTTATATAAGCTTTTTACCCCACAATACTTAGGCACAATGCCACCTTATCTATAAGCGTTGCACTATGAAGACTACAACATTCGTTAGGTTATGTTTAGATTAAGGTATAGGTATTGTTATGTTATTTTATGTTTGGTTAGGTACGGTTTGTTCGGTTATATAAGCCTTTTATATTTTATTATCCCCAAAGTTTAGGCTCGTGTCGTACTCTATAAAAGCGGAG
The DNA here is from genome assembly GCA_036785275.1 of Cancer borealis. Lineage (NCBI taxonomy): Eukaryota > Metazoa > Arthropoda > Malacostraca > Decapoda > Cancridae > Cancer > Cancer borealis. The sequence goes on along the minus strand of JAXIVD010002421.1, from coordinate 3,197 downwards.
CACTATAATGATACACATTCGTTAGGTTATTGTTAGATATAGCGTTATGTTTTATTGTTTGTTTGGTTAGGTACGGTTTGGTTCAGGTTTTATAGTAGTTATTCATATTTTATTACCCCAAAGATAGGCACGTGCCGTCTTTTCTACTAAGGCGAGACACTTAGGTACGGCTGCCGTTACCTTGTATGCTGTGCTATTATAGGATAGTACGCACATACTCATTTCATGACAATACTGGCATTAATCAGGGATAAAGCGTATTGCATTACCCTAATTAAAGCTATGTTTTACCCTGATTAAGGTTCGTGCTTTAACCGCTTTACCACACAGTATTATCACTTTTGTTTATTCAAACTGCAACTATTTTTCTACTAAGGTGCCGTCATATTTTCCACAATTAATGTGGGAATCAGTATATTTTACTCAAATAAGTTAAAACCTATTTACTCTCTCTGGCCCGCCATATTTCCTTTTTGTGGGTGTTTTTCCAAGGGAATACTCGGTTTTTTGCAAGCTGAAATCCGTCTCCTAAGACACCTCTAGAGCAGATCTTCCGAAAGCCGAGTCTCCTCGGCTTGAACCTGTCTTCGTATCCTCCAAGCCGAAAGAGGGACGACAAAAACGCGCCAGGCGGGATTGTACTTGAGATTGACTTGGGTTTACCGAAGGATAAATCTTCGAAGCCGTGGAACGACCAAAAATGCGGCTTATTGAGTGAGGGATGGTGCCCCTCCTCCCCCCCGTTATCTATACTCCACAAACAAAACGCTCATCTCCCACTGCCTGTCACAACTGGCCACACTGGAATAACTCCCTTTGTCATTACTTTCGCGTTCACATCATCGGGCTCTACCTAGCCAAAAACTCCTTCCAGCAGCCTTGGAGTGTGGAAAACATCCCAGAGAGTGTAAGATGTTGTCCACCCACTCCCGCCTGGGCCAAGGATCAAATTTACAGAAGGATATGCTAATCAAATGCAGATTGTCGACGGAAGGTTTTTTTTGCAGCTTGTAAGTCCTTTCAGATGGCGCTTGCCAGTCAATCAAATCAACCTTGAGTGGGCGGAGCTTAACGTGCCGCCCACCACAGTTGGAACCTTCAAAATTCAAAAGGTCGCCAAAGGCCTGACTGGAGATCATGCTGCTCTTTGTGGCAAAAATAAGAAGACTCACCCCCCCCAATTGAGGCTTCATGTGTTTCCCAAGGATGCAGAAGGTATGCAAGAATGGGTAGTGATATGTAAAATGAGTTGAAAAATGTATGAATCAGTAAATAAGACCTTAAAAAGATGAACATCACCAGTAGAACTCCAGTAAGCCCCAGTAGGAAACCCAATTGCTTGCTGATCAATCGAACCTGGACATTGAAGAACATCGTCCCATAGCCATTAACAACCTGAAAATAAACTCGGCAGCAGGGCCTTGATGGTTTTCCAGCAAAAACTCCATAATAAGTCTGTAAAGACGAGCTATCCCTCCTCTTTGATGTTGATGGGGAAACACATCCCTGCCAAATGGACAACTACCAGCAGAGTGGAAACTTGCGACAGTAACACCACTGCACAATGGTGGGAGCAAAGGTCCTTGCCAAAAACTACCAAGATCAGTAGCGGCTGACATCCCAGCTTGGTCAAAATCATCAAAGAGGAGTTAGAGAAAGGCTCATAAAAACACCTAGTAGAAGTTGATGGTTTCAATGAGGGGCAACATGGTGTTCTCGAAGAGGTCGCTTCCTGCCGTGTCACATCTGCTGAGTGCACCAAGAATCCATCATAGAAAAGGCTCAGGCAAGGTGGAACAGTGTTGACAGGTGGGTCTAACCTAGATTATGCAAAGCATCTTTGATAAGGTCGACCACAACATTCTTCTCCAATAAGCTGCGGAATCTAGGTGTCGTCCGGAAACGTCGGCAATGGCTAAGCAGTTTCCTGTATGGGGAGAAAGCCGAATGGTTTCTGTCGCAGGCCATCTCCTCAGAATCACAGCTGAAGTGAATGAGTGGAGTGCCCCGCAGGGGTTTCAGTGTTGTCCAATATTGTACAATTACAATGGTGGCAGACATTGCAAGGAAACTGCGGCACTCCACTGCAAACCTCCTTACGCGGGGATGACACACAGGATCACACTCGTCCAGGTTGACACAGAGGAAGAAGTGGCACTTCTTAAGAGGACTTAGGACTCCACGTACTGGGACTGGGTCAACGGCAAAACAATTTGATGCTAAACGACGGAGAAATTTGAGATGATCAGGTATGGGACGCAGCGACATATCAAGCTCACACCCAACTTACAAGGCAAACCACAGCAAAGCATTCTGCAACAGGTTCCGTGAGAGACCTTGGGAGTCCTCATGAGTTGACGATGCCACTTTTCACAAACTCACAATCACCAACATCAGTGCATACTGTAGGAAGCTGCCGGACTAGGATACCTGAGAACCTTCCAAGACAAAAGTAGAGACAGTACTGGTATGCTGTCCCTTTGGTAGTACCTGGTGACCTGCCCGAGTGGAATATTGCTGCCAGGCTCTGGTCTCCACACAAAGTAGGAGACATCAATGAGAATAGAGGCAGTTGCAGAGGATCTTTCCACAAACAGGGACAAGAATTCAAAACGTCCACCAACTCAACTACTGGGAGCAACTCAAGGGAACTTAGACTCTGACTCCTATGCAAAGAAGAGAGACGCGCTAACCTAGTGAATTATGTGTGGGAAGTATCCTGGAGGGCCTTGTGCCAAATGTGGGCATTAGAAATTAACCCACACAAAGTAAGAGGGCGGTTTAATGCTATGTGGAAAGAGGGCAGAAGCAACGTCTCAGAAAATAAAGACTTGCATGCATAATTGCTTCCATACAATGGGGGCCTCGTTCTCTTCAGATGCCTGTGCCGGACACCATCAGGAACCTGACAGGGGTCACACCTGACCTCTTCAAGACACAAGGCTGGACAGATGGTTGTCCACAATACCAGACGAGCCCACAATACCAGGATAACCACAGTTCAACCAGCAACTCACTCATTCCATGGAGGATTGACAGCAAGGCTGTAACTGCCTGGTCATAGCTGAGGCCCACCTCAGCTGCGTCTATGATAGCGAGTGAAATTATATATCAAAAAGTAACATCTAACGTTATAGAACATTTTAATGATCAACAGATTTGATATAGAAAGTTCAACCCACATTCTATGATCTTCT